>JAMKCH010007872.1:0-30192 GCA_023653785.1 Ophioderma brevispina | reverse complement strand
GAAAGTTCTGTATAAACAAAAATCTTATCAACAGGTTGAGCACAAATTCATCACGAACAATGTCCTTGACCTCGTATAAAAATCAATGAATGAATTCGACACCGTGCAAAACATCTAGTTGGCGAAGGTAAATTTTGACTAAGGAAGCCGCAACTGTAGAGAAAAAGGTGTTGATATAATTACAAACTGAGCGTGTGTCAAAGCACAAATCGACATCGACATTCAGCGACAATTTTTGCCTTATTTGAGAGTGCGAGAGCTATAACCAAGACTCTTCAAATGTTGCCTAAACTTTAAGGGGGTTACAATGACACTCATCAAGTGAGATTGCAAATTAAGGGCCTTAGCACTCGTTATGGCCCTTGAATTGGTATTACGTAAGCGAGGTAAATCTTCATAGTTGAAGGCAGTATTACCCTTTTCATTTGAAGTCTCATTAGGAACATGCTATCTCGCTTGTTCTAATAAATGACAACAAATGATACGAAATGATCGGTTTTACTTGAAGATGATTGACGGTGACGTGGTTCCATGTCTAAAAAATATCATACTCAGTATTTAATTTGTAAACATTTATGCCAAGTTTCATGCTTATAAAGCAATGCACAATTCGTACAATATATGTCGACTATATGCTTAACTATATACACGATGCAATGTTGAATGCACATGCCTATCAGCATCAATATCGATCTCATGTTGTATTGTTCCAATACATTAGTTTTACGACCTGTTTTACGCAGGGCGGCGATGGTCATCGGTCAAAGGGATTTGGGAGAGCTTTCTCCTTCTCGCACCTCCATGCTTAGGTACCAGTTGTACTGCATGTCAATTGCGGGAGACGGTATGAAAACTTCTCAACTACTTCATTCATTTGCTGATTTGTCCCTCCTTCAAAGTCGTTTGATGAGCAATTGTAAACATGTACCCTGACTTATAGATAATATCAGAAATTCCGTAAAATTCTCCTTCTGCATTGTCGATGCTAATCCCTTTAATTGTGAAGACTGCTGCATTCAGAATATACTAACTGATTGTTAAGTTGAAAAAGAGACAACAAGACACTAAACTCGCGTTTTCTTCGATGGCTTGTCACAGTGACGCAGAGCAATCAGTGAGAGTGCGTATTGCAATGCGTGCCCTACCCCACTAAACCGTGACTATCTGGATTTGTGTCGATAACTCTTATTAGACAAGCAATAGCAGTAATAAACTTGATTATTTTATTTATAGTATCTCTCGACAAATTGTGTGATTAACTAAAAATATACAATCTCCATGTCTTAGGTCAATTAGGCTTGTCATTCCGGTGGATTGACACAACACCAATGAGCATGAATATACTTGAAAGAGGAAGTAGTAAAAGATATATGTTTACGCATACTGAAATATATAAGTTAGGGCGAAATATACTCCACTTTGCGTAAGGTTTACTCAATTACTCAAGAAAGAGTTGTTCCCTTTTAAATCAACATTGAGTAAAATTTCATCAACACTTTTACACACACCCATAGTACCTTCACAGGTACTCCCCCATGGGATGACTAGTTAGGTACTGCGCTTGTACTTAGGTGAATGACTACCCGCATTTTTACGGCCGGCGATGTGGTACCCATGCATGTGGGTACTCCATGGCTATACGGTCTGCAAGAAACACATTGGGAATTAAAGATGTATAACCCCCCAAGTTATCCATATCAAGTCATTAACCGCTATCTGTTCACATGTAAACACTGCTCTGAGCTGTTGCTTCGTGCGTACAGTTTATTAGTGAGGTAATACGCACTGCTGCTGTTATTTATGTTGATCACTTTGGAAATAGGCTGTCCAATCACCTGGAAGTATTTCCTTAACTTTCGGTCAGTTGGTTCAGCTGCCATCCGATAGCTCCTCAAAACGGCAGAATTCAATCATTTAGAAAAAAAAGTGTTTTCTGGTACTTCACAATTTTCCTTGGGGCGTCGAGTTGGTGTTTACCCTTAATTTACTTTATGTCAACTGAAATTACTTTAAAGATGAAGAATCTTGCAAACGAAGTCGTGTGATTACATTAGTAGAAGAACCAATATGACCGCATGCGTTATGCTAGGATCAAGAAAAACACTAAAATGCTCTTTACGAAGTAAGGAGATTTTTAAAAATGTCATGTTCGTGACAACTGTCTTAAATGACTGCTTGATATGGATGTATAAAATGATTAAAATGTAAATAAATTTCAATGGTAATGTTGTTACATGTAAGGTTCTCACGATCTTATTTCGATCTGATTTGTCAATACAAAGTCAGTCTTTTATTTAAACCGTTTCCATACCCGAAACTGAAGCTACTTATTTGCAACATTTGTGAGGAAGAAGAGAAAGCGGTGACGACATTTATTATCTTTTTCGCCGGATATTATAAATATTGTCTTAAGCTTTTTAATCGAGAGTTAAATGTAAACATTGACATTATGAAAGAGGACAGAAACACTTTTGGAAATCTTCGCAACTTTACATTCGTCGTTAGTAAATGCTTGCAATTTTTTTTCAAATTTGTTTGTTAGTTTTTCTTTGCTGACAAATTGACATTTTGGTCGATTTAAAAAAAATCTGATAGTACACTGGATAACCCCCCAAAATAAACGGTTTAATAACAGTATAATTACTACCAAAAATATGGAATATTTTTGTTCAATATAGGTAGATTGGACCTTTTAGAACACATATTTCAAATTTTTCATTCCACATATATAATTTGTGGAAAAGAGACCGTGTTAATTTGCGTTTCCTTTGTTCCGAAATAATACCCCTATTTTCTAGGTTTCTTTGTGCGATTTTTTTTGCTTAATTGTTATTGTCTTATGGCCCATGGACCCCCTTGTCCACAAACGGGAGTAGGGAGAACTTGTCTACTTATGTTTATATTTTAAGGAGAGTGCCAAGACAGATCCACTAGTCGCTTATTAGCAACCGCTTGCTGTCTCTGATAAACAAAGGCTCAACCGGCAGAAACCGGTGACCATTCGGCAGTTATATTTTCAAGTATACCCTTATGAATAGGAGTGGGCTATAGAGGGTTAAAATTGGGTTACATTTCAGAACATGCTCATCACACCTTAGTTTGATTACTTTATACCCACTGATACCATTTGCAGAAAAAAATGAAAAAAAAATTGCGAAATCCAGGGCCAAAAACGTGAAAAATCCAAGATGGCCGACAACTCAACATAAAATTATGGTTTTGAACATTTTTGGGTACTTCTGTAATCTTTATGCACAAAAGTGTTATGTTTTCTTATATTTGTGAGGACAAGGAATTCATTTGTACAAGTTTCGTGAAATTTAGACATGTCGTTTTCTTAAAATCGGCTATTTTGTCCCAAATTGAGATGTGAGGGCGCTTTTCAGATTTCTTACAAATGCTTTGTCATTTCATAAATTTGAGGATGCAGTTGCGAAGATAACTACAGGTTCTATCTGCTATGAAAATTTGAACTCAATAGATCAAGTATTTTGGCCGTAGCGCTATTTTGAATATTGCATGGAGGGCAGTCTATTGAAATGTACAGGGGTCAACGCACTTTTGTACCATGTACATTTCAATGGCAATGCAATATATTCAACTGAGCACCACGGCCAAACCATTTGCAATTTAAAGCTCAAATTTCATGGGTAGCTTGCACCTGCCTGTAGTCGCCTTTATATTGTGAACATTACATTAAAATACGTTGACGCATTTGTGAGAAAAAAACGAAGCGTCCTCACACCAAAAATTGGCCTAAAATGGTCGATTTTACAAAAACGGTAGGTCCATTTTTTTTATAAAACTTTCAAAAATGGATTCCTTGACCTCAAAACATTAAAACATGCACCAAGATAATGTCAAAAAAAATTATTAAGTCCAAAATATGTTAAAAACATCAAATTTTTGTCCTCCTGGCGGCCATCTTGAATTTTGTACGATTTTGGCTGGGGCACCCTGGATTTTGCATTTTTTCCAGATTTTTTTTCAAAAATGGTATCAGTACACATAACTTCTCCAAAGTAAGGTGTGATGAGCATGTTCTGAAAATGTCACTTTCTATAGCCCAGTCCTATTATGAATGCTGTTGTCGCTCTCTTCATCATCTGCATCTTATCAAATCAGTTAAAAACTACGAGCATAACCATGAGTCAAAATATCCGCTAAAGGTTCAAGGTAAACAATAAAAGTTTAATCTACCTGTATTTTCAACCTATATTTATCAAATAAATGAATACCAAAAAAGAGAAAAAAGGTTAAATAGTTATTTTGCAGTTGAGCAAATTTCTACATTTTGCACTTTATATTTCAAATGTTTATAGCCACAGTTGGCACAAAATTTTTCGAAATTTGAAAGTTTTCAAAACATACATTTTGTTGCCTTGGTCTTGTAAAAATGACTGAGATAGAACGCCCGAAAGACGCAAAACCCCCTAACCAAAAGTTTCACTAAAAACTAACACGCGGAGAATGATCAATATTCCAAGCAGGCTTACTCGCTCATTCAGTCGGAAACCCTTTCAAATCAATACACGCGGATTCTTGCATTGTACCACAGATACCATTAAAAACTCAATTTTAAGTGCAACTTTTAGTTAGGGGTTTGGCGTCTTTCTGTCGATTTTTGCACGCTTTTTTACGAGCGTGGTGTTAAATGAAAGAGCAAGACCTCGGCAACAAAATGTATATTTCGAAAATGTTCAAAAATATCGGACTTTGGCACAATACTGATCCAAAACCATGACGAGACAGCGGAGCGAGCGAACCGTACCCTACAAATTGTGAATGCGAGATGCCCTCTGTAAAAGAAAACGGCCAAAATTATTTAGTTCAAAGAGGATACTAGATTTTTGAGCGGCTAAATATATATCAACAAAAGAGTCAGGGGCTCAGTCTCCTTGTCCCTATCTTAGAGGGTCCTGTTATAGAGTGAAGTGGAGGCCATTAAACGAATCCGTGTTCCTTATTTTTGTGCCCCTCACTTCATTTAAAAATCGTGTCCCTTTTGGCGCTGTGTCGTGTACCCCTGTTCATACTGGACAAATTTCAAACAAACGCATGGCGATGCATATAAAAAAAGTAAATACTTTATGCGCTTGCTTCTTGTTATATCATCAGATCATGAAGCATTTGAAGTTAGATTATATATAACGTTGAATTCAATTCATTCTGAAAATGTGACGGCAATAATAAAAATGTGCAAAGAAAGCAACACTGACACATTGATCAGCTTTGCGGGATCTTTTGTTAATCTTCCGGTATCATTTTTGAGAAATATGCCCGATAATTTTTTAATGCTAAAATAAACCTCTCCTATATTAAAGGTGCAATGAGAGGTTTCAAATAACAGGTGTTCCTAAAAATGTGAACATTCTGATTTTTGCACATGTGTATAAAAGCTTTCTATCGAAAATATCCCCATCTGAAAGGATTAAGCTGAGAACTGTTTCTTTGGTACAAAAATTTATAATTTCCTATAGGAGCAAATAGGAATTTCACCCTATGTTTTTTTTATTGAAATATAAGCATTTACAAATCACCCTTTGTTTTCATTGTTAGTTATTTCTGTAGCGAAATAAAAGGTACGGAATCTATTGAGCGTCTAATCTATATGAAATCACTACATATCACACAAAATATAGATGACTTGAAATCTCTCGTTGCACCTTTAATCTACACCTAATAAAAACAAAATCTATGGTTATTTCAATCCGGGCTAGTTTCGTTTGAAAATATAGCTCTTATTCGCGAAAAAGGGACATTCATTACTAAATATCGCCATGACGTTCACTTATTTAGCAAGAAAGAGCAACGTGAATTTACTTGGCCAAATGCCCTCGGGTGCAGAGAGTACACTTAAATTTCGAAACGCTTATGCTACTAAGCTTTGATGGCTTTTTGTGGGTATTAAAATGACCATGGCAAATCATCAAGTTGAATCGGGGTAAATGACCACATTAATCTACAAGTGTAAAGAATGTAAAGTGATCCATTCAGGGCATGCATGCAAGTGAAAGAACTTCATCAGGCCGGGTGGTATTATAGCAGAATTTTGGTAGCGTGATCAATGTGAGATGTGATTTGCATAACGTGAATAAAGGTTATTGCTGGCTAGAAGGGACAGCGTAAGGCACAACTGGATCATGGCCAGCTCAAATTTGGTCATTTGCAAGTAAGGTACTAAAAGACGACATGCACCGAGTGGAAGTGGCGGGAACAACAAGTAATACCAATGAAATGAGAGGTTAAAAATGTGAAAGCTTTCTTATCACATACACGGCGTGCTTAATGTTTTCGCGCTATTTTTGAAATTTAGACAGTAGCCTCTTTATCAATCGCTCCTCCTCCTCCATTGATTGTATATTGGTATTTTTGCTTTTTATTCCGCCATGTGTAACTTCATGCATGAAGGATTGGTCGTTTTTCAAGTAGGGCCCATTACTTTGATTCAATAGTGAAAGTTGTGAATTGTTAACCGAAATTATCATCTTGAAAACTTTTTTTTAATCTTTGTTGGCTCAACGCTTGAGTGTGTTGAATATAACGTGGGGATTGGGAGTCAAATTCGCGGAATTTGCACTTGGATCAACGTCATGACAATGTTGAATTGATGCCGTCGACGTGCAACGTTATTCTCCATTGGTACTTAGTCGATATCACAATATTTTACTTTAATTTGAAATTCCAATTTCAAATTATATGCAATGATTCCAGACGAAAATAACAGATTATGAATTGATTATGGCTTTAGACCCACGCCAACTTTTTAAACATTATGCAAGTTACTTCTTAACAATTTTTCTTTGTTGTAATTCTGCCCATTATTTAGTAAGTAACTATCAGTGAATTGGCACGAGTAGCTAAAATGTGAAGAGTAAAATAATCTCTTGTCTCATGAGGTATTTTCCCGAATGAAAAAATGACAAAAAAGGTTCAAACCAACAAGGTTGAAAGATATCAATCTCTGTGTATTGCAATAAGTGTTCAAAGGAAACATAATGACTAAAATTTTATCGTTATTATTGTTAGTCTTATCACTCGTAGGGTATGTTATAATACATGCACAAATCTGAATTTTGATAACCTTTCGATTTTTTGGATTTGGCGAATCACGGATAGTTCTATGAAAGATGCCTATTATACTTTCCGCACCCGAAAAGTGTTATACATAAAACCTCGTAGCTGCCAGCAGTTTTGAATAGGGCAACATTATCTTCGCAATAATACACAGCAGAACAAGGGTGTAATTAGTATCTTTAATTAAGAGGAACTGAATAATATAAAGGAATGACAGTTGTTGAGCTAATACCTTCGCCAGTATTGGTGTAGGACTTAGAGTAAACATACTTGAGCAACAAGTACTTCATGGTATACAAAATCAGATTCCAAATTAAACATGATTCCAAAAAAATCCTGTCTCCAGAGACTTTTTTCAGCTTAGGATGATAACAATCAATGGATTGAAATTTGAATGAAATTCAGAGAATGCGTGTGTTTGCAAAAATGGATGGGGGTGTTGCAGTGTTTGATATTTTTTATGCAAATATAATGGCTTTAATTAAAATTTTATCATTCATTTTCTGGGATTTCTTTTATAGTAACGTGCACCTCAATGGCTTACGCCAGTATTGGTGAAAATGCTTCCATTCTTTAGCTTAAGTAACTTTAACAAAAGCAAAACCTTCAGAGCAGTGCATGTGTGAATAGGACGAAGTAAAACTCGTTCATGTCGTTGGGAGGGGAATGACCGCGGCTTCTCAAAAACACTTTTTTCTTATTTATTCGCAAAATCATTATTTAAAGCTCTTTTTTTCTTATGTTTCAAAAAAATTCTAGTGGTTGTGCTTCACCCCTCGCCATCTTCTTTGTATCGGAATAAGACAGGAAATTTCTTTTCACTGAAAAACCAAGTAGATTACTTGCTTAATGCGGGTTTTCTCACTAATAACAAGTAAATTTCAACTTGAAGTAACTGTATTCGGCTAGACAAAGAAAAAGAAATCGATATTTGAGTTTATATTTTTGCGAAGCATTCAATATAAACGTCTTTGTCCAACGCGAGAGGCCCACAGTATTATGTGCACCCCTTGTTGTGTCAAGTACGTCCCTTGTGCTGTGCCTCTCTCCTTTTGTTTCCGTCGCGTGCCCCTGTTAGCCAATCAGGTTGCGTTGTTGCTCTGGTCGTCACGTCGGCTATTTGTGTTCATTCACTTGCCTATACCAATTCATTCGTGGAGGTTGTGTCTAAAACCCACCCACCCACCCACCCATTTTGTTAAAAATTCTCTCTTTTGTCGTAATATTATCAATGTGGGTGATAATTTTATTTTTTTTTCTCTGTACCCTGTTGTGTGGTGGGGTTACAAGTTTTGTAAAAGTTTGTCGTGCTTTAAGTTATTATAAGCTTTAAGTTGTATTATATTTTTTGTAAATATAGAATGCACATGCTGCCGTTGGTCACTTTATATTTAAATATATTTAGATGTTTACCTGTCTAAATTGAATGGTTGGGTCGCTCCCTCATGTGTGCAAGCATGGAATTATTATAGTAAATGCATGGTATTAATTTTAGTATTTATTATCACTCGCCTAATTTAGGGGTAATTGGTAAGTAGAGATGCATTTAGTGAATAACTTAGACAATTTGTCTGTGTAGAGGTTGGGCTCCTCTCCCTCTCTGCATCCATCTCACGGTGTCCATTGTGCAAGGTTACATATTGGTTACAAAGTTACAAGGTGCATATTGCTTAATTATATCTATGTCAGAATTTAGCTTTGGGTTTCTCTCCCTCCTTGATTCTGTACATGTTTTATGTTGACCACTCAGATCTTACTGTCTGTGTGTAGGTTGGGTTTTAACTCCTTCTTTGAAGTGCATAACAAGGTCTCGATTATTTGTCTGCGCTAATGTTCATCATTTAAGAATGCCAGATGTTGTTCTGTCTGGTGTAAAGGGCTGATGGGTTATCCCCATTGTTTCTATTGTGATAAATCCTTGCACATTGTAGAGTGATATTTGCGATAATAAGAGTAACCTCCACGAATGTGGTAAGGTATAGCATCTCACTTTCGTGTCCTTTTAGTGTTTATACTCGAGTCATGTGGACAATGATATTGATACGAGGGTTACGACTACTATTATCAATTTTATTAATAATATTATCGTTAATCTTAAAGGAAATTTGCTGTTGCTCTGAAATATAGAGAAAACAAGGCCAGTAACCATGCACACAACATATAAGTTGAACATTTGTGTAACCAAATAGTGGCTGCAATATCTTACGGATCAATTTCGGATGTCATGGTCATAATTGGATGTCGCAAATTTGCGAATCCAGTACAACTTCTATCAAAACAATTTCCCCTGATGATTTCAATCGATACAGTCGCTAACCCCTAAGGAAAATGTAATATGTCATAGCGTTTCATGGTTGTACAGGTCTTATTATTTGATTAAGTGTGAAAAGACGATTTCGTAGAAAATAGGATATAATCGAGTATTTGTACAATAGTGTTTCTTAGTGGTTGAAAACAACAATATATCGATGCATCCTGTCTTATCTTTTGTTGAACTTCCTTATATCACCAATGACATTTTCTAGATTGCGATTTACTACTCCGCAAAATGTTTATTAGACTACTTGCTACGCTTCGATCTGTTTTAGCAAGTGTGTTAACAAAGACAGCCTATCGTATCTGCCCTCCACAGTTGACAACATGTTTGTAACAAATGCTAAAATCACTTATTCTACAAGACATGCATCAGACATCAATTACCTTATATTAAAGCCACTATCAGTCTTTTTTTCCAAACTCAAAATGACCATTTTGTGTCTAAATTGCTAGTGTTAGGCCATATCAACATCTGATATAACTCTTTGTTAAACACAGACACTAAAGCATATTAAAGCGGCCTTGGAGATGCCATTTACGACTGTTTGTTTACTAATAAAAGTCGGTTATTAGTGAACAAATTTTGTTCATTTCTTGATACGGCGTGTTAAGCTTAGTCACTTACAGAGCTGTTTACTACAACCATTTCCAATACAAAACTGCAAAAAATGGACTTTGATGAAAAATAGAGGGCTCGATTTAGAACACACATTAACAACTTTTTCATTTCACATATATATATTTTTTTAAAGGAGGCCGTGTTAATTTGTGTTCCCCCTATTTTTTTGTTTTCTTTGTAGGGTTCTAATTTATTGCTTAATTGTTATTGTCTTATGACCCTGAATGTGTGGAATGAATTTCGTGCAAAAATTCCTTGGGGAAAGTGGTTTCCGTGGGGGTCAATGCCCCCTTGCCACCACGGGAATAGTAAGACTTAAAATTTTAGGATTCACTATCGTCCAATACCTTACCTGGAAAATCACATCGAGGAGTAAGGAAAGAAATGTTCTAGTATTAGATTTTTATATAAAGTAAAACACTTTCTACCTGAAACTGCACTTCTCAATCTTCTATAACACAGGTTCTCTCACACACTACTTATGGTATCACTACATGGGCAAGTGCATGCAATGTTGAAAAGGAGAAACTGCACATACTGCAACAGCGTCCACTGGGAGCAGACTGAGGGCAATATGATTATAGAAGGGAATCTAATTAGGGATCCTAAATAAATCAGGATAGGACACTCGATCAAGAGAATGGATGCGTACTGCACACTGATCTGCATGAAATCTGTAGCTTATAGTTCGCCAGTCGTACGTGGCGCTATTACGCTACGTCATCCCCCGGTTTACGTCATGAATACGTTTATGCATAAATAATTATGTAGCTTATCGAAAATGGTGGCGCTATCTATCGATATCGAAATTGTCTATGGGCATTTGTACACAGTGTCACCCGCCTGATCTAATCCTTGTTTGTTAAATCAAGTAAAACAATGGATTTGTGTAAACTTAATATTGGAACCTTCATGTAAACATACAGCAGCAATCTGTTGCCCTCCAGAGTTGACAACATGTTTGTAACAAATGCTAAAAATGACAAACTAATAATAAACTTGAATTTAGCGGTAAATCTGTCTTTCTTTGTGGTTAAACGATGGAACAACATTCCACCAAATGTTATTAAAAACATTCATTCTTCTAAATTTAATAATTATGAAAGGTAACTACAAACTAACTGAAATAGGTAGAATCTGAGACCTGACAGGCCGTTGTTTATTGTTTGGTTTACTTTCTAGTACTCTCCCACATCATTATAATAGTATTTAATATATACAATTGCATTATATAACATGTATGTAATATGTTTTACCGATGTATGATTGTGGATAGAAATAAATATGTAATATGTTAAAATACAATATTTACAATATTGATGAAATGACTTACCACAGGAAGCAAGTGTTATCGACCTGAAAACCTTCAGTCATGATGATGTGGAGTATTATAATGAGTCTCGAGCACAAGTCCAGCCATAGTGATCAGTCTTACCCTCTGAAGCCTTACTACCTACGTGTAGCAATGTTTGTTTGCGCATAATGAAGATACAGTTTAACACGATTAACAGATGCATAAAATATGAACTAATTTTTCAGTAACTTGCAATGCTTTGTATTTATTTAACTTTCAATTTGTGTACCTTTCGTTGAGTTATAAACAGTGCAGTCGCAATTCATGCACAGTTTTTTTGCACTTTCTTCTATACCATATTTCACTGCTGTCTGGACTGGCTCTCATTTATGTGAAGGTATTGAAAGAGCAACAGAAGACGTAATTTATTTATTTATTTATTTATTAAAACTTCTTTTGCCTGGGTAACAAAACTCAGTGTTAACACTGTTTTCGAGTTTGGCCCTGGGGTCAAACATAATACATCAAAAAGTACAATACAGAAATTAACCAAAAAGTCATACTAATTATACATAGTTAAAAAAAGACATACATATATATATATATATATATATAAAAACTTTACTAGACCGGCTAGGTAGAAATATAAAAAATAAAAACCAACATCTCAAAAAATATTATATTGCACTACAAACATTGTAGAGAAGATTAAAAGAGATAGCATCCCTAGATGAGAACTTTCTTTTGGCAGAAAGACTACGGTTAGTTGGAGGGACAATGTTACCATTGGTGGCAGAACGAGTTTTGTGGCCATGGCTGTTACTAACTAAAGAGAAAATATTGCACAGAGGAGATGGGAGGGTGCTGGTGAGGCTCTTTTAAACCAAAGTGTTTAGATGAAGGTTACGACGAATTTCGAGTTTATCCCACCTCAAGGTGTTAAGCAGGATTTCAGTGGGATACCTGCGGGGGAGTAATATCTGGCCAAGGACAGTTCGGTACGGTTGGGTACACATCAAGGATTACAATTGTAATCCTTTGTTACCTATTTGAAATAATGGTTGGGATCCAATGACACAGTCTAAACGGAATCTAGTATAACTTTTATCTTCTCTATAGTGCTTTTATTTTCCTCGAGTCAGTGACGTCAGTGTGTAATGCAAGAGTCGTAACATTAAATCGCGAGCGTTGATTCAAAGACGCACGCGCGCGTTTGAAGGCGGTGCGAAATTATAGACGCAAAACAACGGCGTGAACGCGTTGACGTCACTGACTCGAGAAAGGTAAATGGAATTTAGGAAAATCAATTAAACAGTCGTTGTTTGTTAAATATCTCATATTACCGTTGAACCGTAACTGCATTTTACTTTCATACCTGAATAGATAGTTGAAAATATGCAATTATGCTAATCGAGTTTTGCACTCCAAAAGATTTTGTATTATGTCGTATACTAAGAGCGAAACTGAAGTATTTACAATGTAAAATTAACCGTCGAAATTTTTCCAAAGATTGTAGAAGCATCGTTGAGAACCAATGAGCAATGATTTGCTAATCCGGAAAATTAAAAAAAATCATAAATATTCATACATGTATTGTATCTTTGTTTTCATTTCATTTATTTACCATGATTCAATCAAAATATCAAAAAACAGACAGTAACAATGGAAGGATGACCAAAGCAGAGCAAAGCTCGAAAAAGTATGGCCACCCTATTAACTTAAGTTACAGTGCAAGGACAAGGACAATAACAAATAAAACAAAGACAACATTAAGTGTATAAACAAGACAAGACAAGACACGTGGGGCAGACATATGTTGGCTTAGCAATTGGCAATATATATATTTTTAAAAAAATATTCAAGGATTGTTACACAAAGCTACCATGTGAAGCAAGTTTAAAAAGCGTAAAGAATGGTAAGTGGTCCGCATCTCAAGACTCAGTCAAACAATACGACGCCCAAGCACAACCAGTAGCACTGACAAATATGGAACTATATGCACGATGAAAAAAAAACGCCACAAAAAATTTGTTACTGGCATAGATGTGCTAACATAACTCCCAGGACATAACTTGAAAGTAGTTGGCTTGAATCCGATTCTAAATGTTTATACGTGCGTATAAAAAATCCAACTGGGGATAAAAAATAATTTACTTGCAAATGTACCAGACTTTTTTGAAGTGTGATATTATGCACCATGGCCTCTACAGTTTGACCTCAAACGCGTACATTATTGATCTGTATTTGTTCTGTTCTGGTGCGTAGGACAATCAGCTGTTTAGTGTACATTTTAGTCGCCATCAATGCATGTCAATTTGCAGGAGACGGTATGAAAAAATTCTCAAATACTTCAGTCTTTTAACTTTGGTGATTTTTCTCTACTTTAAAGTAAAATAATAATAATAATACCCGACATTTGTAAAGCGCCTTTTCACAAGGATTCAAAGCGCTGTTGCCTATTATTATTACGCTGCCGTCAGGAAATCGTCACAATCATTTCGCTTCATCTAGGCCGGTAGCTGGCCAAGCACACATCCCTATCAGCACTTAGATTGTAATATTCCCCATAACAGCTCCCCATATTTCGCTTGGGTAAACGAGGCAATTGAGATTAAGTATCTTGCCCAGGGACACAAACACGTTGACTACAGCGGGGCTCGAACGATTTACGAGTCCTGCGCTTATCCGCTGCGCCACACGTGCTCTCAAAGTATATAGTTTAATGTAATATAGTATATAGTTTAATGTAATTGTACACATTTATCCCTGATTTATTATCGCTGTTTATCCCTTTAAAGGTCCCAGGAAATGCAAATAGAATTGATGTGGTTTGTGTCAAGTCTACAAGGAGGGGCGAGAAAGCATTCATTATTTGGGTTGGTGATGACATCATTAGTGACTATTGATTTTTCAGAGAGTAATAGAAAATTCCAGGTGACTGGTGTGAATCTATTCATGGCACTGACTGAAAAACAATAGTTTCACTAATGATGTCACTGGTAGTGTATTCTTTTTTGTGGCCCTGTTTATTGGAATGGAATGTCCCGTAAAGATTTGGACTAGGTTTATCATCTCATTTCCTGGGACCTTTAACTATGAAGACTGTAGTAAGTTGAAAAAGAGGCAACAAGACTTTGCAAACGATTGTATACTAACTCGCGTTTTCTTCGATTGGCTTGTCACAGTGACGCAGAGGAATCATTGAGAGTGGTTATTGGAATGCGTACCCTTACCACTAAACCGTGAATAATCTGGATTTGTGTCGATAACTTTTATTAGACAACGTAATAGCAGTAATAAACATGATTATTTTATTTATAGTATCTTCATCGACAAATTTTCTGATTAACTAAAAATATACAACCTCCAAGTTTTAGGTCAATTAGCCTTTTCATTCCCAGTGGATTGACAAACACAATGAAGCACGAATTTACTTGAAAGAGAAAGTTCAGTTAAAGATATATGATTACGCATACTGAAATATATAAATTAGGGCGAAATATACTCCACTTTGCGTAAGGCTTACTCAACTCAACCTTCACAGGTACTCCCCTTGGGATGACTAGTGGTTAAGGTACTGCGTGTGACTTAGGTGAATGACTACCCCCAAGTTTACGGCCGGCGATGTGGTACCCATGCGGGTGGGAACTCCATGGCTATACGGTCTGCAAGAAACACATTGGGAAATATAGATGTATAACCACCCCAAGTTGTCCATTTCAAGTCATTAACCGCTATCTGTTCCCATGTAAACACTGCTCTGATTGTCGGACTTTGGCACAATACTGATCGAAAAACATGCCGAGATACTTTTGTGCCAACTGTATATACATGAAAGTAGAGCGAGCGAACTGTGCGCTACAAATTGTGCATGTGATATGCTTTCTGTAAAACAAAACGGCAACAATTATTTAGTTCAAAGAGTTTAGGATAATAGATTTTTGAGCGGTTAAATATATATCAACAAAAAAACAAAAAAGTCAGGGGGCTCAGTTTCTTGCCCCTACCTGAGAGGGTCCTGTTATAGAGTGAAGTGTCTGGTTTATTCACGCTTTCAAGGCCACTCAACGATTCCGTGCCCCTCCTTATTTCATTCAAAAGTCGTGTACCTTCTGAATCTGTGTCGTGTGCCACTCTTCATACTGGACGAATTTCAAACAAACGCATGGCGATGCATATGAAAAATGGTAAATATTTTATGCGCTTGCTCGTTGTTATATCATCAGATCATAACGCATTTGAAGTTAGATTAGATTAGTTTAATTATATCACTAATGAGATGATAACGTTGAATTCAATTCATTCTGAAAACGTGACAGCAATGATAAAAATGTGCAAAGAAAGTATCACCTAATCATCGATCAGCTTTTGCGGAAGCCTTTGCTAATCGTCCGATATCATTTTGGAGAAATATGCCCGAGTATTTGTTAATGCTAAAATAAATCTCGACTATATTAATCTACACCTAATGAAAACAAAATCTATGGTTATTTCAATCTGGGCTAGTATCGTTTGAAAATATAGCTCTTATTCGCGAAAAAGGACATTCGTTGCTAAACGTCTTATTTTCGCCATGACGTTCACTTAATCAGCAAGAAAGAGCAACGTGAATTTACTTGGTCAAATGCCCTCGGGAGCAGAGAGTCCAAATAACTTAGCCAATTTCGAAACGCTTATGCTACTAAGCTCTGATGCCTTTTTGTGGGTAAATGACCACGGCAAATCATCAAGTTGAATCGGGGTAAATGACCACATCAATCTACAAGTGTAAAAGAATGTAAAGTGATCCATTCAGGATATGCATACAAGTGAAAGAACTTCATTAGTCCAGGTGCTGATTATAACAGAATTTGGGTGGTCGCGTGGTCAATTTGAGATGTGATTTGCATTACCGTGGATAAAGGCTATGCTGGCTAGAAAGGACCATTTGCTATTGCAGTAAAGGTGCTAAACGACGACGACGTACACAGAGTGGAAGTGGCCCGGGAACACGAAGTCAAATGAAATGAGAGGTTAAAAATATGAAAGCTTTCTTATCACGTACACGGCGCTTAATGTTTTGCCGCTATTTTGAACAAAAAAAAAAATTTCTAGACATGTATAGCCTTTGTTGTCAAACTTCCTCCCCATATAATTGTAAATTGAGATTTTGCATTTGATTCTGGAATGTGTTTGACTTCACGCATTAAGGATTTGGTGTTTTCAAGTAAGGCCCCAATACTGTGATTCAATAGTGAAAAAAAGGTGTTGAAATTTGTACACTGTTAAAAATGTCCTAATTGTACCAGGACTTTACCTTTTAAATTACGGGTAAACCCCAATTATCATAATCTTCACGCTTTATTACCTATACATAACATAAATTACAATTTGGACACAAGCAGAAAAATGAAAATAAAAAATTAATAATACTACACATTTTGAAAAAAAAGGTAGATTTATACGCTGACCGTTATTATATTTCCGTAATATACGTTCTTTTGTAACTTACTTGTTTTAATGTAAGGAATACGAACTTATGAAAATGTTTTCCTATAAAATGTGTTAAAGAACGTCGTAATGTTAACGTCATTAATTAAAAAATGCAAAATCTTATTTTCCTATCATTTTAAAAAATAGTTTAAAAACAACTCTTTTCCTCCTTTTGGTATAATTTAGTTGAATTTGAAAAATTAGTACACCAACATTAGTAGTATTAATTGGGCTATGCTATCAGTAAAGTCCTGTGGGTATGGAGGATAAGGTTTAGGATGTAATTTAAGGGCCTGGTCGATCTATGTAAGGTATAAATTATTAAGTCAGTCATATGATGATTAAGTAATGGTAACATTAAAATGGTACATTACCATATAAAACAAAGTGTATAAAAACTGGTTAAATCTTTATTTCTTCACGTTTTCCCTTTTTTATTGCTTTTTCTCTCAAATTGATTTTGCCTGAAATATAACTTTTTTTTTTTTTACAACCACGTGGATAACGTAAATACAACGTTTTGTATGATGCCATACGAACTGCCATAGCTACAAACGTGAAAATTTGGTCAGAGGATGTAATAACGTTTTAAACTCTTATATTGGGGTGGTTTTAAACAGTCAAACCAACAATAACGTGAGCTGAGATTTTACGAGGCCGTTATTTACGTTCCCTGCAATGGTTTCGTATTTTTACGGTCTCAGTTATTTTACGGTTCTGCATGTAGTGAGTCCCAGCTGCCAGTCAAACTGTTTTTTTACAGGTTATTTTAACAGTTTTACAGCGATAATTATAAAAATAGAAAGCTTTCTTATCACATACACGGCTGGCTTAATGTTTTCGCTCCTATTAGTCTTTTTTGTCAACTCCTGCCTCCTCCATTAATTGTATATGGATATGTTGCCTTTTGATTCTGGCATGTGTAACTTCACGCGTGAAGGTTTGGGTGTCTTCCAGTAGGGCCCATTACTTTGATTCAATCAATAGTGAAAGGGTGTGAAATTTGTACCCGTCGATTATCATTTGGAAAGCAGCGATTTTAGTTTCCTCTGTTGCTCAAAACGCTCATGTCTTGAAATATAACTGGGGATTGTGTCGAATTCGCGAATTTGTAGCATGGTCAATGTGACCACGCTACGAAAGCACTTCAGATCCTACAAACATTGGCTCGACGTTGGGGGTTAAAGTGTATTAAGGTGGAACTTCGGTTTAAGAACCACAGCTGCAAAGGTTTTTCTGCATGGCAATAATCGAATTATACCGTGTTTGCTAAACACAATTGTGGGCGTCTAGTTCTTTTTTGTGCTACACACAAGAAAATAAACAAAGCAAGATTCAGATGATTCCAGACAAAATCACAGATTAATGGATTGATATGGCTAGACTCATTACAACTTTAAGGCCCCTTTAACTCAGTCACCACTCACAAATCACCCAAAAATTCATATGTAAAAATATCGTCGATATTTATTGTTGCAGGTAGTCTAATCATTTTTTACTCTTGTAAGACTCATGACAAATTTTAAAAATTATGTAAGATAACTTCTACACATTTTGTTGTAATCTGCCAATTATTTGGAAATCACTATCCGTGGGAAATTGGCATCGAGTGATTAAAATGTGAGATGTAGAATAAAAAAGTGTAGTCTCTGAAGTTATAGAAATTAAAAAAAAAAAAAAATGACCGACAGAAATGGAAAAAAGCACTTCCAGGGTTGAAAATATATCTGTTGGATTGTAGTAAGTGTCCATACAGAAATAATGACAAAAAAATATCCGACTTAATCGTCTTATTTTGAAAAACAGATCATCGTAGGTTATGTTATGAAAACATGCAAAAATTGGGAATCTTGAAAATCCATAATTTTTTTTTTTTATTTGCAATAACTTCTTCACTGACACCGTCGCCAGTGTTGGTATAGACTTATAAAAGTTACACAACGGAGCAACAAGTACTCCATGGTCTATAAAAAAAATTCAGATTCAGAATTATTTTTAAAAACGCGAAATTCCGCTCCAGAGGATTCGTTCAGATTAAGATGATGCCAATCAATGGATGGAAATTGAAATGAGAATCAGAGAATACGTGTGTTGCCACAAATGGATGGGGTTTTTCGGGTCTTTGGGTGTTGTCACAGTGTTTGTGATGTTTTTGTGCAAATATATGGCTTTTAATTAAAATTTTATCATTCATTTTCTGGTGGGATTCTTTCATAGAAATGTGCACCTCAATGCCTTACGCCAGTATTGGTGAAAATGCTTCCATTCTTTAGCTTAAGTAACTTTTACAACAAAAGCAAAAACATTCAGGCAGTTGCATGTCGTGAATGGACGAAGTAAAACTCGTTGGGAGGGGAATGACCGCGTCTTCAAAAAACACTTTTTTCCTACTCATGCGCAAAACATGATAGAGCTCGGTTTTTCTTATGTTTCAAAAGCAATTCTAGGGGGTTGTGCTTCACCCCTCGCCCCCCTCTTTGTATCGGAATAACACAGGAAAATGTCTTTTCACTGAAATCGAAGTAGGATACTTGCTTAATGCCGGTTTCCTCACAAATAACAAGTAAATTTCAAATTGAAGTAAAACTGTCTGTATTCGGCTTCTATGATTTTTGCAAAGACAAAGAAATCGATACTGATATCGAACAAAAGGTTACGGAATCTATCATCACTTTATAAATAAATTATCGTTAATCTTAAAGGAAAATTTCCGGTTGCTCAGAAATATAGAGAAAAAAGGCCAGTAAACCATGCACACAACATATACAATTGAAATTTGTGTAACCAAATAGTGGCGAATATCTTATGGATCAATTTCGGATGTCATGGTCATAATTGGATGTCGCAAATTTGGCAAATCCAGTAAACTTCATCAAAAAAATTTCCCCTGATTAATTTCAATCGATACAGTCGCTAACCCCTAAGGAAAATGTAATATATAGCCTTCATGGTTTGACAGGTTTATATTTGTAAAGTGTGATGAAAAGCGATTTCGTTGAAAATAGGATATAATCGAATATTTGTACAATAGTGTTTATTAGTGGTTGAAAAGCAAAATATATCGATGCATCCTGCCTTTTCTTTTGTTCAACTTAACACTTAAGAGCATAGGGCCTTAAAGCAAAATGGCACATTTTTTGAAGGAGCGCCCCCAATTGTCAAAATGATTGTCTAGGGAAACTATACCTGCGAACAGGAATGCTAAAAAAAAATGCGTTATTATCATTAATTAAGCGATTTTGTAATTAGAATTTGGATCCCAGATGGACCTATAGATTGGACTAATCTTAACGGCCAGAGCTGGAAAAGTGCTGTTTATGTCCGCTCCATGCTTGAAATAGTGATACTCGAGGGAGGAAAATAGAACCTCATAACTGATTACCGGAACAATAAACAACTAATGGATGAGGTCGTAGAACCACTACATGGCGGCTATTCCCGCTATTTCACATTGGAAGGCGTTGTCCAGCAGGCGCTTGAATATTATCGGGGGAGCCCCGTAATAATTATTCTAATTACAAAATTTCTCGTTTGTGAGACACAGACATTTCGAGCTTAACCATTCACAGGTATGGCTTACTAGCCAGTTAACAATTGACCGTGTAAAAAAATCTCAATTGTTTTTAAATCAATTTTATTAGGGGGCCGCTCTTAAAAAAAATGTGCTAATTATTGCTTAATTGTAGTAGGGGGGTCCATGTGGACCACACATTTTGTTTTTCGTGCGTTTTTTGTAAGGTAAAAGTACTTTGCCCAAACTTTTATGTAATTACCTAAAGATCAGTGGGATATTTGGAAAAAATCAAATCGGCCATGGTTGTGATTATGCTAATTAGTATAATTAAGCATTTTGGTGGGGCTATTCAAAATTTGTTTTGAATCGTTTACGGAGTTTTACTGTTACTGTTGTAGCACGTGTGTTAACAGAGACAGTCCATCATTCAAATATCTACCACATTTATTTATTAGCTGATGAATGTTTTGAGAGAGAGAGAGAACGACATGCAGAGAGGAGAGAAAGAGCAGACGCAGAGAGAGAAGTGCTGCTGCTGCTGGCTACTTTTTAACTACCGTGCATTGGCGATGGTAGGGCAACTGATCACTCTTATGATACTATTTGGTCTGACGATAAAAATAAGAGTCCTTGAAAAGGGAAACCTTCTTATTTTTTTTTTAAACTACATGCATTGGTTATTTCACTGGCAATCTTTTGTCTCAAGCCAAACATACAAACTAATGTAGTGTTAATTACAAAAGCCTAAGGTCTGTTGAAAAAACACTTTTAAAAAAAAAAAAAAAAAAAAAAAAAAAAAAAAAAAAAAAAAAAAAAAAAAACATTCTAACATTTTTACAAAATGTTCTTTGTGAATCTGCATTAATAAATCAAAATTTTCATCCATGACCCTGTCATTACATTTTCCAATTAGGTATTAGGGCCCGATTTTTAAAATCACCTGATTATATTTATATAAACACAAAGAGAAATACCTTGCCCGCTAATCAAAGATCCCATTGGTAGTTTTTGAGTTTTGTAGGCGACGCATGAACAATAGTGAATCCTTCAGATCAAAACGCAGAAAGGAAAGAAGGGGAAGAAAACGAAGAGAAAGAAAGAAAGAAAGGAAGCTAGTTTTGAGAATTAATGACCGCGGATATTAAAAACACTTTCCATGTTAATGCACATAACGTATATTTTATAGCGTTGTTTTCATGTTTTAAGGAGGTGGCTATACTGTGCAGAGAACTCGGATGTTTTTAGCTAGACTTTAATACCATATATTTACTTGCTGTGGTCTTATGAGTAAACTGTAATTTAACATTTTTAATTTAAAACACCCTCTAATTTTTCAGTCTCATAGATTCTTTCCTCGATAATATTTTCTATACCCTTAGAAAAAATTTGAGCAAACCGTGAATCTTGTTTACCATGACCGTAATTTAATATGTTCCTTTATACCACCCATTCTATCAACATCAACTTAAGAATCTCTTTTAACATAAGTAACTTTTAAAAAAAGGATTAAATCAGAAAATTTAAAACTTCTTGTCCAAAATGTAACCACTTCTCGTATGGAGTAGCCACTGAACAAGAAGCAGACGATTCCAGACGAATATAACAGATTGCATTATTTGATTAATGACTTAGACCCATGTCATCTTTTTAAACATTCTGTAGTTACGTAACATTTTTTTCTTTGTTGTAAGTCATTATTTAGTAATCACTAAACGGTGATGGCACGAGTAGCTAAATGTGAAGAATAAAATAATCTAGTCCTCTTTGATATTTTTTTCTAAAAAATTGACAAAACGGGAAAAAAAAAACCAACATTTGTTGCAAGATATCAAATCGTTTTGCAGTAAGTGCCCATACGGAAAATAATGATTAAAATATCCGATTTTAATCGTTACATTTTTCAGTCTTAGCACCGTATAGTCATTAATATACAATGCATCACAAATCTGAATTGTTGATGATTTTTCGATTTTTGGATTTAGAGCAAATCACGGATAGTGCTATGAAAGATTCTATTATACCTTTCCGCCCCATGAAAGTGTTATTACCTAAAATCCTCTGTAGACTTTGCCAGCAGTTTCTGAGTAGGGCAACATTTCTTCGCACAATATACCGTCGAATAAGGGTGTATTAGTATCTTTAATTAAGAGGCAACTGAAATGTATAAAGAAAGTACCGTGGGCCTAATACCTTCGCCAGTCTTGGTATAGGAACTATAAAGTACACATACTGAGCAACAAGACTCATGGTATAAACCAATCAGATTCAGAATTTTACGTGAATCCCGTCTCCAAGACTTGTTTCACTTATAGGTCCCAGGAAATGAGATGATAAACCTCTCCAAACTTTTACGGAACATTTCATTCCATAAACAGGGCCAGAAAAAATAATAACTACCAGTCACCTGAATTTCTATTACTCCTCTGAAAAATCATAGTTTTCCTAATGATGTCATCACCAACCCAATATTGAATGCTTTCTTTCCTATCCAATGTACAATTTAAAACAGACACATCAATTCTATTTGCAAGTTCCTGAGACCTTTAAGATGATGGCAATCATGATTACAATCTGATGAAATTCAGCGCACCGTGTATGTGCACAATGGATGGGGTGACACAATTGTTTGATGTTTTTTTGATTAAAAAGATTTTTAATTAAAATATTAAAACCTTTTATCATTCACTTTCTAGGATTTCTTTATATATAATGTGCACCTCAATGACTTACGCCAGCAGTGATGAAAACAATTCATTTCTTTAGCTTAAGTAACTTTAAAATAACAAATCAAACCTTCAAGAGCATTCGAAGTAAAGCTCGTGGGAGTGGGAAGGACCGCAGCTTCAAAAAAAAACCTTTTTTTTTCTCTTATTTTTTGCACAATCTTTATTTTAAAGCTCTGTTTTTCTTATGTTTCCCAAGAAATTCTAGTGGTTGTGCTTCACCCCTCGCCATCCTCTTTGTATCGGAATAACACAGGAAAGTTCTTTTCACTGATATACCAAGTAGATACTCACAAATAACAGTAAATTTTCAACTTGAAGTACTGTGTCGGCTAGACAAGACAAAGAAATCGATACTGATATCGATAGCCAAAGGTTACTACTACTATTATCACTTTTATTAATAAATATATCGTTAATCTAAATGTAAATTTTCCTGGTTGCCCAGAAACCCTAGATAAACCAAGGCCGACCATGCACACAACATATAATTGAACTTTGTGTAACCAATAGTGGCTGCAATATCTTATGGATCAATTTTCGGCGGATGTCATGGTCATATTGGGAATCTTCGCAAATTTGCAAATCCAGTACAACTTCTATCAAAACAATTTCCCTGATAATTTCCTCGATCCAGTCTTGCTAACACTAACCCCTAAGGAATTGGCATATGTCATAGCCGGGCGGTTCAATGGTTGTACAGGTCCTATTATTTGATTAAGTGTGAAAAGACGATTTCGTAGAAAATAGATATAATCGAATATTTGTACAATAGTGTTTCTTAGTGGTTGTTGAAAACAACAATATATCGATGCATCCTGCATATCTTTTGCTCACTCCTTAACACTTTTTATTTCAGCTATGCTAAATGTTATTCTGTTCTCCTGTTATGAGCAAAATTTATGGAAAACCTGCTTCGAGTAAGTGGTTTTTAATTTTTTTTTTTTTTTTTGCTTGGGGGCGGAAGAATTGGGTGCGTGGGGGGTGTAAAAACGGTTTTTTGGACGCCATTTTGAATCGGCACAACCATGACAACTCGATTTTAATTTTCTGTCCATGTGGTCGGGTTGATGTAACCCCATCAAATGACCAGAGTGTTTGGTAAAAAAATCCACAGACAACGTGGTTTTTCAGAGGGGGGGGGGGGGAGTCATATGACCCCCTTATACACTAACGGGAGTGCGCAGGACCTTGTACACTTAAAGTGTTAAATCACCACTGACACTTCTAGATTGCAATTTACTCTCCAAATGTTTATTAACTACTTGCTATGCTACGAACTGTTTTAGCAAGAACAGGTGCCATTGTACAAATATCTGCAAATTTATTTGTGAGCTGATGAATGATATTTTGAGAGAGAAAGAGAGAGGAGAGAGAGAGAGACTGATAGCAACATTGTCATATAGTGCTGCTCCTACTTAATTTTAACTACCGTGCATTGAGCGATGGTCAGGCAACTGACGACTCTTACGATAATATTTGTTTTACGATAAAAATTGTTCTTGAAAAGGACAACCTTCTATAAAAAAGTGTATTTTCCCAAGACCGATCTTCCAACCATGTGACCAAGCCGTTCTATTAGCATGGAGAGGAGGCTTCTTACCAAGGAAAATATCGATAGAACTATTGGACTAAAAAAAGGCCACCATAAAAAATAATTATGTTAACCATATCCATTGTACGCTGACATTAACATCCATGTTACATCAGATTGCCCCTGATTACATTTACCTTACTGTATCGTTGAAATGTATTATACATAGACCCAATGTTATTTAACAAAAATCTTACCAAAAGCCTAAAGACTAAAAAGGAAATCTTATTAATGCAGGAGGTTGAAAGAAAGTAAATAAAAAATAAATGTGGCCTCTGCAATGATGGTAACTAGCCACACTCCATTGATTTTAAAAGATTATAGCTTTGTGATTCCATTCACTTGCCGATTTCACAGGTCACGATTTTCAAAGCCTTTTCATTTCAACTAATACGCAAATGGTTTGATTCCCGGCTCTTTTTAAATTGAACATTCAAAATAGCTGCTTTATTAAATCAAAAAGTATTCAGAATTGGTCGGTTGTAATAGGTTTGCACAGGGCAGCTTATACTTACTTACAGACAGTATACCTGTTCAGATTATAACTGACCGAAGGTTGGACGAAAGTGATATCTTTGGGCAACTGGCAAATATATACCTGAAGACAGCACATCCTTACTTTTGATCATCATCCCTGCCCATCCCAGCACCAAAGGTCGCTCTTCAGAAAACGTACTATAAAATGTTTTTAAATGCATGTATATACATGTATTGGTTGTTTCACTGGCAATCTTTGTCTCAAGTCAAACCATACAAACTAATGTATGTGTTCATTTCAAAGCGTAATGTTGAACACTTTAAATAGTAGTAAAAGATGAACAACTCATAAAAAATATCGCAACATTCAATAATTGTTCAGAAATTTGCATTAATAAATTTTCACCATGACCTTTCATTACAATTTCTCATAAAGTATTGGGGCCCGATAACATGAAATATTTATAAAATACAAAGAAATAACATTTGCTGTTAATTCAAAGCTCCCATTGGTCGTTTATTTAGCATTTGTTGGCGATGCTTGGAAAACATTAGGAAGATTGCAACAACTCTACTTGTTAATCTTGGGTTAATTGAATGTAAAATAAATTGTTCATCACTCAATGAAATTACAACAATCTGATGATCTGATCATACTAACTGCAGCAAATGATGGGGCTATTGATATTCAGTAAATCCGCCCGGTATGCAAAAGACAAACCACTTAATTTTCTTTTTATCTGGTAGTTCTGAGCCATTATTATTGCACATGCAGTTGAAAAGATTGCAGGTGTTATCACCATTCCGATTTAGATGGAGTTGTCTTCTTTCACGAATAAATGAACCTCTAGCTTCTACTGTAAGTTCAATTAACTTCGACCGTATATTTAATCACTTTTGGAAAATGAAAGGAAGCTGAACAAAAGTCATGAAAGAAATGTTGTTTGGCAAGGTGTGACCTAACATCTTTGTGCAGAACAAAGATCCGTAACTCCTTACTGAAACCTCACTGCTATTCAATTCACCACGTTTTTAGAAGAAAACAAAAGTAAAGGGTATCCAGTGACCTAAATGCAAGACATGCAAAATGGTACCTACATTGCTGAGATTACTCAGCAATGGTAAAACACCGTTGTTTAAACAATCTCATGGGGGGGGGGGCATTCAACTTTCATTTGGGTTAGCACCTTGGGCCTTGCGAACTGAATAAAACTTGCGAAATGGCCTTTTTTTTAAATCACTAGTCGACGAAAGCAATGCATTTAATTAGAGAATCACAAGCATCTAATTTTAGAATCTATCCATCGCTTTTGCTAATTTGGGTTTGAAATAACCTATAAACAGACATGCTGACGTTCGTAAGACGAACTTATTTCATGCTTGATAACTTTCGAGAAAACACTTGTTCACTCACAAAGAAAGAACGGTAACAGTACCAGATTGTGACGTTTTTGTATTCCCAAATCTTCGAATAATACCAGTCATCGTGCGCAATACATGAATACGTTTGAGCGTTTTGCAATTCGATCGACGGAGCAGGAATGTGAAAGACAGAATAAATCATGCCTAACAAAACGATAAGACATAAATAGACACAAGTGCGTCACATTTTAAACTACTTCTGTTAATTGTCCGATGGCATTTAAAAAGGGAATCTTTACAAGGGGAATATTTTCATACCTAAATCACTGGGCACCTTTATTAAAATTGAGACAAAAGTATGCATGATAATCTAAATGTGATTTTAATTAATCAAAACTTATAAAACACTTTATTTCGTAAAGCAAATTGTTTTTGAAAATTTAAGATTATGACACAATTTCAATTACACATGTAAAGGTAATAATTTGTGTTTTTTTTTCTTGACCGTGGGTCAATTTTGGGCGAGTTGGAGTAATTATCAACTAGTTACGCTCGCTGAGCCGAGATTTCAGTGGAAACCTAATAGCGATTCATTAAGAAAAAGGTTACATAACCATAGTTGAGTGATCAATTCACAAGAATGCCTCCATGTATGGTGTGTTCTTTACCAAATATGGCTAAAGTAACAGCGCAGGAAATTGAAGTCCTGTACTTATATGGACTATTTCATACCAAAATGGCTTATATTCGCTGAACATTGATAATCCCTATTCCCAGCAGGGTGAAAACAAATTAAATATACCAATTATATGGCAATATGCTATTAAAGCTGAATGATGCAGTTATAAAGTATTTCAAAACAGTGATCTTAAAAGGGAACTATTATCCTGCAATTATTGTCACCGTTTTATGCTAGAAAGAAGTGCAAATACCAAGATATAGTGGCTGGCTGTGAAAACAGAGGATGGTCTACGTACTACTTTCCAATAGAAGTAGGAAGCAGATTTTCTGCAATAGATCAGTCAACAAATGCCTGGCATCCTTGGGCATTCCTAAAGGAAAGAGGAAAGCTATAACTGATACAGCAGCCAAAATTGTCATCTGGCTCAGCAGAAGCTCAAAGGCATTCAGACAGATGGAGCTACAAGCAACTCCAGCAGTATGCTCTGAGGGAAGTGGATTGGTTGAGCGCTCACAAAACCAGGTTTAACCCGCCAAAGTCTGGTTCAAAGTCCTGAGACCTTAGAGCACACTAATCTAGACAAAGAGATACTGCATAAGGTGATTTTTCCCTACTAAGTCATCTTCACAGAGAGAGAGATATACCAGGAGTGCTTATCTTAAAACGGATAAAAGTAGCATCCGAAGCCTGACAGCGCTGGTGTTCTACCAATGAACTCTTCCTTCTCCTGACATTGTGAAACATCTCACCCAGGTCGAGAGCTTGAGCTAGCTCGCATGTATCTGGCATGGCATATTTATCGAGACTTTGACATTAATGCAAAGTAAAGTAAAGCTTATTCAAGAATGCTTTCAATGTGTGTGCATTTTTGATTAACACAATGTATTGCTTACTGAAAGTCCAGTCGAATTGGTGAAATGTACTGTACATGACGTACTCATCCATGTCATTATACTTGTTGTATTCTGCAACCTACACTAATATGAATACACTGAATTACAGCTTGCATGTCGCTTCGTTATCGTCGACGCGTCGATCAGGTACGTTTTGACACAAAAGTCATAGTATTTAGCTTAATTTACGTATGATAAGTCAAGTGAGCAATTCATTCATGATGATTTGGACGGCAATATCTGTATAGTGTCTGGATCTGTACTGTGTGGATAGATGGATGGAACTGGGATGTCTGTACGTGTCCACACCTGTACAAAAAGCTCAACATTGGCAATATTTTCTACATGGGCTATATTAAATAGCCAAACATCGGTTGATTGTAGGAGGGCACAAGCCTCCTACTAATCATGTAAGTCGTTCCTCCAGGGTCCACCCCTGTATCTGACAGAGGGATGAGGGAACATCAAAAGTCAACATTGAACAAAAATGTCACAATTTGACCATATCTGTTTTTTGTCAACATTGGTCATGACAGCCAAACCCGGGTATATTGTTAGAGAACACAAGCCCAAGTACTCGCCTGTTATTTCCCCACGACACGATCCTCCCCTGGGTCTACATGGGGATGTCAAAAACTCAACATTGCACAGAATAGAGAGGTAAACAATTTGATATAACTTTTTAATATTGTTCTTGATTTTAAGCTATTACAACCAAAGTTGGACATATTGTAGGATGCCTACTAACCTCGTCATTCATTCCTCCGGGGTACTCCCCGGGACTGCCAGGGGTTGGTGAAACATTAAAAGGTCAACATTTCACAAAAGACGACCATTTACAAATTAAAGGGCCATACCATCAGAAATTAAGGGGCCATTTCATCAATTACAAATTAAAGGGCCACTCTATCGCGTACAATTAAAGGGATATTCATTAATTTATCATTTAAAGGGCGATTTACCAATAAAACACCATTCCATCCTTTACAAAATTAAAGGACAATTCCTTAATTTATCTTTTAAAGGGTCATTTCCATCATTTACCAATTAAAATGTTATCCCAAAACGGACTGCAAAGTATCACCGGTCACACAACCAACAAAACCACAGGTGCCACGAATCCACGCGGGCGGTGATCGCTCTTGGTATTTACAGTTCTTTCTCCTTCATAGATGAAAGAGTTTAGCTGAGATTGATCGCTTTGTAAGAGCATTCGTACAATGTTGGCCAATGGCCTCTGGGAACAAAGTCATCAACTTAACCAATTTTGTACAGTTTAGCCGCTGAGCTGTTATGTCTTTTGTGGGTAAATGACCATGCCAAATCACTAAGTTGAATCGGGTAAATGACCACATCAATATACAAGTGCAAAAGAATTTAAATTGATCTATTCAGGATGTGCTTGCAAGCGAAAGACCTTTATTAGGTAGATTGTTGATTATAGCAGGATTTATGCAGTGTGATTTATTTGCATTTTGCACTATTATGAAATGAAGGCAAACCGACCTTAGAAACTGACCATTGAGCTATTGACTAGTGTCATTATGGTCGAAAATGAATCGCTGTAGCAGATATAGGCTGTTTGAGGGAATTACAGGTACGTGTAAATCAAATGGTCATTATGGTCGAAAATGAATTGCTGTAGCAGATAAGAAGCTGTTTGAAGGAATTACAGGTACGTGTAAATCAAATCAGATACATGATGATAAGATGTTAAGGTGAACAATAGCCATTAGAGGTATGACAGAACACGGACTAATAATTTTAGTCAACAAAGCACTCTAAAAGCACTACAAAACGCGCCAATCAGTGGTTCACAGTAGCCGGAAAAATGCCAATGTTCTCTCTGCTACGTTACAATGTTAAAAGCAAATGCTAATGTACACGGCGTTTGAAGAGTTGGAAACCATTGTCGCTAATTTCTCCAACTGCACTTTCTGTGAGACTGTTCAAATTGTGGATAAAAAGTCCTACCAGTGAAGTAGTAGTACGGTCATAATCAGGGGTCCCGTGACCATGGAGAGCAAAGGTTCGTTTGATGATGGATTTTGGTACTTCGGGGTATTTAAAACAAAATGAGCTCTATGCCCCTCCCAAAAGTGTGGGCCAAATCTCTAGGAGAGTGGAAAATCCCAAATGGCTGCTGTCGGCCATCTTTGAAATTAAGAA
>JAMKCH010007871.1:0-114894 GCA_023653785.1 Ophioderma brevispina | reverse complement strand
AATCAAACAAAGACATGTGCGCATACATGTGTTAATATTCATGAGACATGCCCAAATAAGATGATATGTAAACCAAATGTGGTGGTGGTGCCCAAAACTGTGATAATGAAGTGCCTATGCTCATTATAATACCTTTGGGCATAATAAATCTGCTTAGGCTATTTCGGGAACATTCACATGTCTACCTTATATAAGGTCTTTGATGTATACTTAATAATTATATGACTGCTGATGCTGATTACTAATAATATAGAAGAATCTGGTAGTCTTTCTCAATGGATAGATAATGTCGGTGCATGTGTAACCTCTGGATACTTTTCATTACATCTCCCTGTCTTTTCTATTATTTTCAGATGTTGATGAGTGTGCTAGTAACCCATGTTCGGGCAATGCCACCTGTGTTAATCTTCCTAATACCTATATATGTCGGTGTCCAGATGGATTCTTTGGACCCATGTGTGAATACAGTAAGTGATTGCCATTTGATTTCATGGACGCATGCTTGAGCTAAGACATACACCAAATGACCATTAAAAAATGAGTGTCATGAAAATATTTGTTTGAAAGTATGCTGTATACTTGTAATTTTTTTTTCTACTGCTTTGTTCTGTTTTTGAAGAAATATGCTGAAAAAGAAATGTTTGATTTTAATCATTTGTACCATGTTCTTTTCATTTAGTCATAGATAGATGTGATCCTAACCCATGTCAGAACGGAGCTACCTGTAATAATTTTGGAACACACTTTACATGTGACTGTCCTTCAGGATTCACTGGAACTCTATGTGACAATGGTAAGTAACCTATTTAGCACCAATTGTTTTAAATGAGGCACTAAGCACATGTCAGTATTTAAGGATAAAAAAGTGTTAAGAAGTTTAGGACCACAAAACATTTCATTATCATGATAAAATTTCCTTAAGTATGTGCACTTTGTGGACTAAAATGAGTGTAAAAGGTCAGGGTTTTAATGTGTTAAGAATAGGATTTTTGTGGGATCACATGATCTTACTGAGGTAAAATTTCCCAAAACTGGTGCATTGTGGGATGGACTCAATACACCCTCTGGATGCATCCATAATGTAACTGCTGTGCTGAAGATATACGTTTATCTTGGAAAACCTGTAAAATATTTAAGCTAAATTCTTTTCAATCGTAATGATCAAGTGAAAAAAATGTTGGCCAAAGTATTTTGGACGGGGACTATGAAATGAATAAGTGTATTGATAGGTGTTCAGGTGGATAGATGTTCAGATGTCCGGATGTCCAAATTTCCGGATGTTTGTACAAAAAATGTGTACCAATCTGTTTTCAATCATTGTATGTCTAATATGTTGATGAATTTCAAAGAAACTTGGAGGGTGTGGAGTTTTGGATTGACCTCAATACATGTTGGGTCAAAAGTCATCTAGGCCCTGTGGGGTCGGCAGGGACATCTGCTTCTTCTGGTTATGATCCGAGATTTTTAGCATTAATCTGCTTCCATTTTAGATGTTGATGACTGTATCAACCATGCCTGCCTGAATGGTGGTAGGTGTATAGACCAGACAGGAGGCTACACATGTGAATGTTCACAAGAGTTTGAGGGAGACTTCTGTGAGATTGGTAAGATTTAACACTTACTGTGCTCAAGTGATCGAGATCTCAATCAAAACATGTGGCAGGTATTATAAAATGCTGCCTTTGTGTACATAAGAGGTGTTAATGCCAATACAATCAATAGACTATTTTTGTGGGCCGCCAGCATAGCTGGGAGGACCACTTTGCAATCCGTTGTGCGTGTGTATGTATGTGTGTGTGTATGTGTCACTAAAATGTTAAGTTTTTTTATGGAGCGGCCCACAGCTTATATTCTTTGAATATAGTGAGCGCGAAAGCCGCGAACCGCCAAATTCTAGTTCAAATAGTGTTCATGTATGTTAATTTGGCCTATGTGTTGGCAATCTATGGGTTAAACACACAGGAACAATGAAAAGGCATGTGTCGAAGAGAAGCCTGATCATTTGCATGGTCTTGAATTTTTTTGATCAGAACTTAAAATTCATGTAACTATCTTTTCAGGCTGTAATTGAAAACAAGAGAGTAAAGGGAATAAAATGCGAGGTCACAACATGCGCTTTCCATTGGGATTAACCAAGAAATCACAATCTTGGCAAAAATTGTTGGGACACTTTGTCACTTTGATTTCATTCCCTGCTCCCTAGACTAAAGATGTGAACACTTAACTGATGTGCTGGAATGGTAATTGTTTGTGTGCTCTCCAACGCTGGTCATTGAGAAGGAAAGGAGGAATTCCCAAGTGAAGGAACAGACATATAACGCCCAAGATGTATTTTCTAACTTGATGCCCAAATTGAACTTGGGGAGTGCTAGCATAATTAACCACAAGGTCCCAGTAATTTATAGCCATGATCGCAGCAGCCAATTGCACTGAATAATCTGAAAAGCTCTAGACTAAGAATAGACATGTTTACAAAATATATTTGAAGAGGAAGGTTATAATTGCAGGTTCATTTCTTGGCAAGAGTTCCATGTATGTAGCCCCTTCATAGTTATGCATGTAACAAATTCTTTATTTTTGGCCTTAGGGTTTTTGTTAGTGTAGGCCATAAATAAAAAGAAATTGTTTCATGTAAAATTTTAAAGAGAATACATATGGAACTCTTTATCATTTCTTTTGCTTAAATAGTTTTGTATGTAATTATCTAGCTTCAGTTGCTGTCTGAAATACCAGCAAATTTTGGACTCATTTATGATACTTATTATGTTGGAAGTCTTTGCCTCCAAAACATAGTTGACGCTTTGTTCAAAAACATTTTCCTCCACAGAAAGGAACCCCTGTTTGCAGGACCCTTGTTTGAATGGTGGTATATGTATCAATCTCTTCATCACATTTACATGTCAGTGTCCTTCAGGATTCACTGGCACCAGATGTGAACAAGGTGAGTGAACAGACCAATACAAGCAATGTAGTAGACTATCAGTAATATTAGACAGGCAAATTGAGGGTCATCATCAGATTTTAATTAAATCTGAATTCTCAAGAGGGTATTTGGTCTTTTTATCCCCTGGCACTTAAACAGAAGGGGGAGGGGGGTTAGTCTGTATCTGCATAATAATTACAGCCAAGTGTCAGTATTTTTCCAGTGTTTTGCAGTAGGGATTTATAGCTACCAGCCTTCATGAGAATCTTAACAATTTAACCTCAAATAACCATATATGCATCCATTTTGGTAACATCATTTTGTGTTTAATATCTCAGCTAAACTTACCTTGTTTTGGGATATATTCCAACAAAATTGACTTCATGTCTTCCTTACATCCCTGAATAGGACTCTAAATAGTATTAGGAGTCAATAATATGTATCTCGTCTTGTTTTGTTTATTCAAATGATTTAGTGCCTTATTTTTGTATGGAATGGGGGGTACACATGGGAGATAAAATTGAGGGTTCATGAATATATTTGTCTTAAGTTAAAGTTCTTCAACCTCCCATGTCTTTGATGATTTTCACATCTCAATATTAAGATACATGTTTTGTAGAGTTGTTACAGTAGTCATATGTTTGATGTGGTTTTGAACATATATATGTCAAACCAGTAATGAGGTCGAAGCAGAAATTTTTAAGTGTAAATACCATGATTCAGAAAATAGAAGAGTAATTTCATTTTGTTTAAGTCACTGCCAGAATTTCCTGGCAAGACTGGGGCATGTGCAGCGTGATGTGCGTCACCCCAGAAGCACAGATAAATTCTTGGCAAGCTTCACATGATTTGTAATTGCATGAGAGGTGTGTGTCTATACCACACTCTAATTTGCATAATACATCACATGCGTTCAGCTTGCCTGAGAAATTCTGGCAGTGACTGCAAGATATCAATATAATGCAGTTTTTGTAAAAAGGGTGCAAAATTAGACTGATGTTTCTTGTTACAAGATCTAACAATTCACATAGAAAGAGTTTTGACCTTTATTAATGTGAAAATATATAGATTAAACCTAGTAACAAAGGATTTAAACAGGTCATGAAGTGAATGCTGGTCATAAATACTACATCAGCTGAGATCTCAAGAGATCAGACCTTGGCAAGTGGCATACATTATTCAAGAAAGTTGTCCAGTGGCACAAATGAAGTAGACATTCCTTTGCAAGAGCATGGTGTGTAGGTTTGTGCCATACTACAAAAGGTTGAAAACCATTGTAAATCCAGCTGAGAATGTTGTCATCTGCATAAAAGCAATCTTTTACAGTGATGAACACGATCCAAACAGAACACTGAGTAGAGCAGTAGATGCTGCATTGAACACCAGGGGTTCCAGTGCATGGATTGGTGTACTTGGCATTGTCAACTCCATGGGCACATCTGATATGCAGCTGTATAGTCAAGCCACAGCTTTCCAGAGACATCCTTCATCTTCAGCTTGGTATAAAGTCTGTGGCGTGCATCCTGGGTTGCATCCATGGCATCCAGGGCTCTTCACAGCTTCATCCGTATTTGAAGGACTGGCCCATTCCAGAACTGAATTTTGAAAGATCATCCTTGTGATAATCGGCCATCTCACCGACTTGAATTTGTCCTCCACTGAACAACACAGGGGCCGAGTGAAAAGACACTACTGCCACATTGTGATTCAGCAGAAAAAGACAAAACATTTTCAGATCCTCTCTGGGGTCTCTCTAGTTCACAGGTGTATAACAAACATTCTTTTCTTGTATTTGCTATGTACTTTGAATTCTTTTTACAGAGGTGAACGAATGTGCCAGCATGCCATGCATGAACAATGCCACTTGCAATGATGGGATTGCCGAGTACCAGTGTGACTGCATACCCGGATGGGAGGGTCTACGTTGTGAATCTAGTGCGTATTATGGGTGGTATATGTTTGAAACTGGGGTTACCATTCTGTGCATAAGTATCTGTTACAAGCTGAAAGAATTTTTGGTTTGTAAGATACAGAAGATGCAGAATATACAGCACAGAAATTGGCAGCCTTAGTATAAACATAAGTTGCTTATTTTCTTGGAATAGAGCAGGTCTAGAATAGCAGGAAATTGTTTTCTCTCTCTCCATATTTGTCCTTAAATATGCTTCTAGATTGTGCAAATAAGTGTTAATTGCTGTTGTAATGTTACTGAATGATAGATTAGTGTAATTTGGCTTAAGCCTTAGTAAAACAATTGTAATTACAAAGTTAGTGGTGTAGCATACTATTAGAAAGGTTTAAATGTTGATCATGTGGCTTGTTCATAAAGTTTAGGTGCCCGTTTAGAGTTAATTAGAGTTGAATGATACATGTAAATGACTTTATTATTTTGCAGTTTGGCATTTTCTTCCAATTTTTTAAATACAGAAGTTGTACACTTTTAAAATCGTACATTTACTAACAAATCCAATTCAAGAGACTTCTGGAGACCACATTTTCAACTTGTATACTCGTTTTTGTACATTCTCTGAACAAAAAATTACAATTTTAATGCCGTCACTGAAGAAAGGCAGTTTAATATCATTTAAAAATTAAAATGTAAAATGATTTATGTATTGTAAAGCAGCAATATAAATGATTCTGAGAATCTTTTGTTTTAACAAACAAAATGTTTTGCCCTCAGACATCAATGAGTGTGTCAGCAACCCTTGTCTGAACGGTGCTACATGTTTGGACCTTGTTAACAACTTTGAATGCGAGTGTCCGGCAGGATGGGAAGGACCACTGTGTGCTTTTGGTGAGATCAATGAGGAGTTTATATCATTAAGTTTATTTTGCACCACTTCTAAAGGAAGTCTTCACCAGTTTTCACTCCACCAATATTGTGTCCCATTGTTACACACTTGATGGCACCTCCATCATTGACTCCATCCCACTGTATTCTGTGAATTTAAACACCTATTTTGTTGCATGGATTTCAACTTCACCTGTCATACCTTCTGAAGTATCCAGCTTGTCTCCATTTCCTGGTCTTTATCTACGATTGGGTCTTGAAAACTTTCTTTACTCTGTCACAATTGCACAGTCACATTTTTTTCTATCTGTACACCATATGATACATCTGGAATGATGCAAGAATGGTAAAGTAAATCCTGAACTTTCAATAACCTGTAGTGATCTTGGTCTTGGATGAGAAAACTCTGTTACTCATTTTTATTTGTTGCATGTAAAATTCTTAGGATGATATTCCATTTCCATAGGTACTTTATCTTTATTTATCACTGGTGAATATCCTTTGCATGGCTCTGATGCATGTGTTGATTAGTTAATTTCATTTTAGCGGAATGACAAGAACTGTGTTTTCTAAGATGTAGTTGATTTTCTGGTTGTCCTCATTGGAAGCTGAAAACTGTACTTCTGAGATTTGTTAATGGTTGAAGATGATGTTCTTTATGTAGTTTCACAATTCTTGTTACTCTTACTGTTTTGAGATACTGGCACTTTTTCTCATCAATTTTGTTTTCTGGATGTTCATATTCATCATAACCTTTTCAATTGTAAATATGTGTTTAGAAATAACTTCCAGGACATATCGTCGCCCACATCACATACTGTCTTATCTGACAAAATGCCGTTTTCGAGAAAATCGCCATTGAAATTCTACCGGGAGATTTCATGTTTGTTTTACTATGAATTAAACATTACAATTTATTTTTTAATTTTGCATTATGAAGAAAACATTCCGAAGTTTAAGTTTTAACCTTGCTGAGTTTTGAAAGTGCATTGCATTCCTGATATAAAGCTACAAAGTCATAAGTCTGTGCAAAAAAGTCATATTTTCCATACGAACGCCGAATTTCACGTATCTTTCCATGGCGTTCAGATCTGTATGTGAAACGCGTCATGTTCACGCATGAGGCAGATACGACACACAGATCTGTATGTGAAAAGCGTAAACAGCTTATTTTACGAACAGCGTTAATTATATGCCTATTGAAATTACGTGTAAATGAAACATACAACAGTATGTGAAATCGCGATATGCAGTTTTGAGCTTGTTGATAAAAAATCTTAATTAATATCTCACTAATTAGGTCACTTTCAAGATTGTAACTTTGTGCATGTATAGACCATAACATTATAAGTACATATGCAAAATATCTCAAAAAAGTCAAAAATGTCAGATAAGACAGTATGTGATGTGGGCGACGATATGTAGCATATTAACTGAGTGGCTGATTGCCCATAGTAGTCTATTAGTATGATATCAAAGTAGTGAAGCACAAGCAAAACTGAAGCATTACTAGTGTTGAACTCAGGCATACTCAGTAGACATAGCATGAGTAACAATAGTGTTTGTTTGAAAGAAGATAAATGTTAACCACTTTGGCCCATATTCCAGAAACTTGTTTAGCTAAACGCGATTTTAGCTTAAAATCGCCGTAATTTAAAATTTGGTTTAAGCAAAACGCGTTTAAATATTTTTAACCATTTGCTTGCTTAAACAGAAGCTTTAAACACATGCAACATCGTTGTCATTTAAAGACGTTAACGTGAGTGTATAAAAGGCCCTATTGTGTGTTGATGGTTGAGCGCACAAAGTGTATCATGGCTTTCCGTAGCATTTAAAGTGATACACCAACTGGGCGAGAACGATACGCACCATTGCTGTTGTCAATTGTCCAGTGCAATGGGCCGTGCACTTGACGGAAACACACACTAAAACACTTCTTAAACTAGCCCCGTACCTAGTTTAAATTTCGATGCATTTTGGCAGAGTTAAAACTGCATTTAACTTAAAATCTTTTCTGGAATTGCGTTTACTTAAGCGATACGTTTATCTCGCATATAAACGTTCGCTTAGCTTAAAATCGCGCTAAACACCTTTTTGGAATACGGGCCTTTGTATTTAGTGACAAAGTGTAGCACAATAGTCAGTAATAGTTGGATATGGGGTCATTTTGCGATGCTCTTAGTTTTGCTTGTAATCAGGAGCACAAGATGTGAACTACATAAATAATTCTCGGTGTGTGTCTACTGTTGTCAATATATCTAATGGCAAATTCTATATGCCAAAGGTCTTCAGTTATGCCTGTAGCATTTTCTACGAGTTAAGTACTTTGGGAATTTTGACTCTATCATTCTTTGCTCATTGTAACATTTCAATATGATTAAAAAATATTTCAACATCCTGTCCAATCCTCCGCGCACGAGTTTCATAAGTAGTAATCCGTAAAGAATGCCATACTCAAACTAATGTCCATTTAAAGATGATTAAATTTTAACCAAGGATGGCACATGCACACTTACATGTTTGCAAAATCTCATGCACTTAAATGTCTTAAATGTTCCACACAAGCTATACTATCTGTGGTTTTTTGTTGTTGTATCATTGTTTCAATTTTCTCTTTGTGTAATAATCATATTGCACACTTTATTTAATTTGTTGTGATCAGTAACACAGGTAAAACTTTATGTAGTAATTCTTTTAATTTCAGTTTGAACTTTATTTGTATATACATTGATACAACAATATGTTTATCTTATTCATTTTATGATGACCATACATTATTCACCAATGCTTTGCACCATTTCTATCGGGGGCATGCTTGCCTTGGTTATCTTCACTTTATTTTGACAAGCACCGGTCTCTGATAGAAAAAGAAAGAGAAGGCGTAAGTCATATTCCAATCTTTTTCCCCCATACAAAGGGCCATGGGAACGTGTTGTATATCAGCTTCAAGGGACTGCATCAAAACACAGCTGCCAGTTGACCAATTAAACACAGCCAGATTCCTCACCTTGGAGTACACGGTGTTGAGGGTCTGTGTGTGTGCTGCTTATGGATACTCTGCTGTCACACTAACAGCACACACACAGTGTGGAGGTTCTGTGAATGTACTGTTAGTGTGACTGCAGAGGGCCCATAAGCAGATACTTTACAGACATATGACAGGGCTACATTGTGTGTACTGCTAGTGTTAATGCAGATGGTTCATAAGTAGACCCCGCCAGACATATGTTTGGGTTACTCAAGTCCCTTCTATCCTCCAAAGTGGTTCCTATGAGGTATACTGTAGTTACCTACTGTGTCCCTAATGTAGTGGATAACTCTATGTATATGCACTCTATGCAGTAGGTGCCCTACCTGGACACAACATCATTACACACACATTAAGTTGAGAAATCTGGCTCTGTAACAGAGGAAAATAGTTGAACATAATTTTGCCAATCTCAAGTAACATAAAAAGAATACCATAGCTGTACACAAATCCAGCAGACACAATGCACAATGTGTATACTTGGCAATGACTGGTTCTATATATTTTTCTTGCTGTTAATTTAACCAAATGTTATTCTTGGGAACCATTGGTTGACTAGCAGTTGTGTTTTTATTACAATTTTCACAATGCTGATGTAGTCAGGTAGCTATCTCTACTGAGATTACATGCTTTGTCATCATGTGATTAGCTGGGGTATTTTTTGTGTAATTCTATCAATGTTTGGGAATAAAAGATGGTGGCAAATGTTCATTGGGAACTGAAACAACAGCTACTGTTTTTTGACAAAATGAAAATGTCGTTTGGCCTTATGAATGTTGTACATTTGGGTACTTAGTCTTAGTATTGTCAAGGAATGATCAATGTGTGTAGTAGTTTTGTTAGTATTTTTCAACAATGTGAATTTGCCTTGTACTAAGGTTATCAAGGTACTAAATCACTTCAATCATTTTCACTATTAATAGTATATGTATTCTACGAAATCCTAACACTGGTTTAAAATTAAGTAATTTGTACTGGATAGATAAGAGTGGAAGTCGTAGTAAGGTCATGTGGGTTGGAGTAAAATTAGAGCAGAGACAAGATATTTAAAGAGATGATTTGGAAGCTTGTAGTCAGTTTATTGATAGCAGTAGGGACACATCAGGTTCCCTTATTATTGCAACCATTTCGTGATGGCTTTACATATAGTAGAAGCAGTGATTTGGGATTATATACAATGTAGAACTTCCATTAGGGTTGTTGAGCGACTATGTTTGAATTTATTCAATGCTTGACATGCAGATATTAATTTATATGACCTATAGAGGTTAGTATGAAATGGTTGACATTACAGACACGAAAAGTCCTCGCTAAAATAACCCATTTTCGTATCGATTGTTAAAATAGTTGGTAAAACCGGTTTACAAAGCACCTTCCCATGTAATGGATTTGACATGAATGAAATTAAATTGGAAACATTTTATATGTAAAAGTTAGATTTCTTGTTAAAAAAAAAACATTTTTAACAAATGTCCAGGTTGTGCCCTTTTGTCTTATGTAGCGAATGAATTCTTTAATGTTGATATAAGATACAGTGTCACTTAAAGGGCTTACCATTGGTGGGCCAGATCATGCCAGATGTGGAATTAATTGGGGTTGATATGCTTCGCTGTTGTTAACAAAGGGCATGATGGTGTCTTCCAAATCTCTTTAGGTAGTTTTGGGTAGATTGAAGAGATTTTGTAGCATGGGAACAGTTTGTACCTGCAGAATTGCTTGTCGTCGTAGTACTGATTATTGGGGCATGGGTTATCTGATCTTATGATGTATGTAGTTGTAGGTTTGGATAGTCAGTGAGTTGTAGCTAATTATAGAAAAGGAAAGAATTTTAAAATTTTTAGTATCTTTGTGAATTTGTAAATTAGGTTTGTGCGGGGGGATCAAATGTAGTGTAGCAACATGATGAATTTTGTCTTTTAGTACTATGTTGAATGTCAGTAAGTTTGGTACTAAAGATTAGTTTTCATGAGTTAGTTAATGGTTTAACAAAAAGTGTCCAAATAGATTGCATTTTCGTACTACCATGAGTACTACACAGGACAAACTGAAAAAAAAAATAAGTATGGTGCAATTACATAGACCAAAAATGAATTACGTTAGTGTTGAATTCAGCAGCAGCCAGGGGATTTGTAGTTTAATGGTATAGTGGGGTGTAATATGGCTGCATTGGAATGGTTAGCAACTGTGTGTAGAATGCAATTGCAGGCCCTATGCTGCTCCTGGAGTACAATAGCATAGTTGTTGGAAATTTCTAATTGGCTGGAAAATGGACGCAATGGAAAGCTTTTATTTAAAATTTGTTTGACGCATGCAATGACCTGCAATTGTCCAAAAATGCATGCCAGCACTTAAATGCAAACAAAAAGGCAACTCATTTGGGAAGGCTGAATTGCAGGGTCTGCAAGGTGCGGGATGTTGCAGGGTGATTTGGTTTGGGACATCGCGGTTTTGTAAAGATTGTTGCCACACATACTCAGGGTGGGTCTTGTGGCGATATTTGTGAGGTGATTGTTTGTGTTGCTAATTGGCATGGGAAAAGTTTTTGTAGACATTAGATATAGTTTTTGTAGCAACAGGTGATGTCATATTGTACATTTCTCATTGTAGTATCACTTTTTTGTATGCGAAAAAAGTAGAGAAAATATATGTAATTAGGAAATGTTATAAGGCACCAACTTAATTGAAAATTTGCTAGACCAAAAACAAAATTACAAATCTATGCAAAAACAGATGCTGAACAGTATATGAGAGGAGCAGTTCAAGATTTTCAACTTTGTTTAATCCAATTCTTTTCAGGACCAAAATACTTGTCCCAAAAATTGAAATAATGGAAATTTCTTGTACCTGTATCACGTAAAGTGACAGGAGGAAGATTGTTTTGAGGATACAAAATTTCTCTCAAAAAAATTAAATTGGATCGGTCGTAGACACCTACCGAGAATGTTTTCAAAGTTGTATGGGACCAACAAGTACAAAAAAAACACAAAAAACCTTGTTTTGAACTTGCCTGGCTTGCTTAATCGTCCCTAATAGAACCATGCTTGGAATGTGTCGTGCACGAAAGAAATACTAACTCATCTAATTACATACAGATGGCATTCGGCTTATTCACTTAAGGTTGTGATCTAATACATCAAAAATGGTAAGCATTTCCAAATATGAAAAAAAAACCATGTTCGAAAAAAATTGGGGGCATTTCTTTTGGAAATTGCCTCATGTCTCTTTAAGTTGTGTAGGGTGGTATTTATTTAAATATGACTCTTTTTCTTAAACAAAGCTCTCATCATATTTCCCAGGGAAAAATACCAAACATACTGCTACAAAAATAATCCGCCTCCTGCACGTATTCCCGCATGCACCTTTCCAATGGCCGTCCCAAAACCAATATGCCCAACATGCTGGCATTGGCAAAGGTCAGTATGTCTTTGGTTAATTGGATTTGGCAACCAGACAGAAATCAAATTTGTGATTTTGCAAATTATTTGTAAGCAGTGAAATTTCAGGACAATGGATTGGATCACAGAGCACCCATCAACATTGATACTATACATTAACATACCGAGGACATTGCTTTGTTTTGTTATTACAGAAATATTGAGTGTGTTACTAACCCTTGTATGAATGTTTGCTAAATCATAGTAGCGCCGGGGTCACATTCGAGTGTCGATTGGCTAATGGATGGATTTGAAGGACACCGATGTGAAATGGTAATTTTATACATAAGCATCAGTTTGGTTGCTCCACGGTTTATGATTTTTGTTGAATAAAACTTTGTGTGCAATTTTAATTATTTTGCTGCAAAATTAATTGAAGTGCAAGAAGAAGTATTATTATTTTGTAGATTATATAATTTTGCTAAAATGTATAGACATTTTTTTTTTTTTAAAATCGTTTTTAATAAAAAAAAACTAGGAGGATATACATGAAATACTTGGAATTTTACAGGACTTTTCAAAGAACTCGAAATGTTGAATCTATATATCACAGCGTCCCAACAAATAAACATTTACTCCACGTGATAGGTTTTCCATTTGATTTTCCCCTCATAGTCCAATGGATATGCTTGAGGGGAAACATTAATTGCAAAGCATTTAAGCAAGGTAAACAACTTGCTTGCAATTCCGATGGCATAGTTCTATATGTTTGTTTTTTGAAAGTTAAAAATGAAGTCAACGTTGAAACATATGTTACATAAAAAATGGTGGAGGAAAGATGCGATTATAATTCTGCCAATCTGGGGGACATTATTTGATACTAATTTGGGGGACTGTAATTTACTTCTTTTTAGTGACTTTCACTGATCTTCCCTTGCTTGCATAGCTTTCCTTGATAATTAGTACCACATAATCTAAATCCTTTAAGAAACCTTTCACAGTCTGTGTGTGAACAACTGTAATGGCTGCAATACATGATGATTGTTAATTGATTATGGAAATTTATATTGTGTGCTGTATAACTTGGTTTATTAGAAAATGAAATATTGCTCTCAAAGTGGTTGGTAATGAAATTCAAAATTACAAGAGAAATTATATCCTTAAGATTTTCTCATGTCATTGCAGTGAAATTCAATATGAAATGAAATTCTGTAAATGTAAAATTCTTTACATTTGTATGTTAATTAATGTTCTTAACCTGTAATGGCTCATAGCTGTGTAAAGGCTGTTTGCCAGTGAAGTACTGCAATCCCAGATTACTATTACCATTCCTCAAGCTTGTAAAATGTGTAATTGTTACATTTCATTCTAAACCATTTAACCACCCCATTAGGATGTCTCATTGATCGCTGGAAAAAATTTTAATTGGATCAAAAAAAACAGGGCTGTCATTCTCAGGTTAGTTTAATATTAAAACTGAATCAATTTTTTTAAAAGATAAAGAAACAGTTAATGAGCCATTTTACAATTATACAACACATTTGCTAATATCTTATGTTTCCTGCGGTGTACCCGATTGAATAACATCTATGACGAATTTTGTATTATCCCTTTGAATTTATTTCTATTTCTTTTTTCAGTCTGTTCTAGTCAAAACCATCACCTGTTATGTATTGCACAGTTCTTGTGGCCTCTCTGTGGTACTTTACTTGTGTATCAAGTACTAAGGTATGATGAATGTCATCAATTTATTCTTTTTAATATGACAGACTTATTGTTCTCTTATGTGATAATACTAGTGTTCCTACAGGATTAATCTTCTGGGTGTCAAAGATTGATGTATTCACTGTTTCAACAAATTGGATGTTGTCACAATGGTTCTTAAGTATTGATTTCCTCATGTACCAAGTCAAGAGACACTGATCTATTTCTCCTCAATGATGATTTTTTCGCATGCTATTGAAATAGATACTTCAAAATTCCTCACATACTCTGGTTATACAGAAAAAATATTGTCTTTTTAAATCATTTGTAGCATTATTAATGTATGTTTTCCAAAAATTAATGCAGCGCTTGAGAAAAATCCTCTGCTCTGAATTAAATTTTAGATTATATGTCAAAACTCGCAGATAAGTGTTTAGCAAAATTATTTCCAGATACAGTATTTTTATTTTATTTACCTCTTTCAACTTACATTGAAGCGAAATTGTTTTAATTCTCATATGTGGTCTCTATGACTAAATACATCACTGTTTAATATCATAATTATTTATGTACGTTATTTTGGCATTCCTTAAGCACTCCTACTATTGAAATGTTTAGTGTTGCCACAATTATAACTTTTCAAATTAATAACTTTCCATAAAATACTTATTATTATCATTTTATTAACTTTAAAAAATTGAATATTGAATCTTTGCACCTGGAACTTTAACCTGTTTATTTGTAGTGGGACTCATTAAACATGTGTCAAGTATCAAAGCGGTTGACACATGGAAATACTTGGCTGGTGGTTGATCTCATTATTTTGTATCTAAAGAAATAATGGCCATGTTCTTATTTTAAAACACCAAACGGGGACGGATATAGAAATGACGCGGGTCGCTAAGACAATCCTGTCCAACAATGGTGCGGATGCAGTGAGTGACAGGCTGGGATGGATACGAGTGTTCTGAACCCTTTTTGCCTGGAAAGGCACCAATTGTGATGAAGGTAAGTGCACTTGATATCCGAGTGTCAAGTTTGTTGAAAGCAAATGGGTTTGTTTTTGTTGTTGCAGGAGTGTTGCACTGCTTCCCAGTGTTAAACTGTTTTTTAAAAGCAATTTTTCAAAATATTTTTTGTATTTTGTTTCATTTTAGCCATAATCAAGAGCAAATTACTATAAATGATGTGAGACAAGTTACTGAAGCGAAGATTGATTGTTAGTTGAAGAGTAACAGGGAAAATCCTTGTACGTTTATCTTGAGACACTTTTTAGTTAACGGGGCCACTAAAGAACTATTTTGTTACCATCAATTGTCAAATATTGAAAAAAAAAAAAACACATTTGTCAAATTCCATTGTTTAATAACATTCTTGACTTGTTCATATCATAGATAATTACCATGTGTATGTTTCAATGTAGTGATTTCACAAAAAATTGAACAAGTTTGTACCAGGTTATTTTATTTTGCAAATTAGAATTTCTTTTTTTTTTAACAATGCATTTATTTGGACATTTTCTGATTTGATTTATGAAAATGAATCTGTAATTAGTCAAACCCATAGACTTTATTTTGACATTCTTAAGCACTCCTACTATTGAAAATGTTTAGTGTTGCACAATTATAACTTTTCAATGTCTTTTTTACCACATATCTTTGATCTTGTTGTCATCTCTACCCTGAACTTAGAATATTGAATCTTTGCACCTGGAACTTTAACCTGTTTATTTGTAGTGGACTCATTAACATGTGTCAAGTATCAAAGCGGTTGACACACTTGGAAATTACTTGGCTGGTGGTTGATCTCATTAATTTTGTTTATCCTTAATAATAATGCCATGTTCTTGATTTTAAACACCAAACTGGGACTGGATATAGAAATTGACGAGTGTGCTAGCAATCCTTGTCAAAATGGTGCGGTCTGCAGTGACAGGCTGGATGGATACGAGTGTTTCTGTAACCCTGCCTGGAAAGGCACCAATTGTGATGAAGGTAAGTGCACTTGATATCCGAGTTTCAAGTTTGTTGAAGGCAACTTGGGTTTTGTTTTTGTTGTTGCAGGAGTGCACTGCTTCCCAGTGTTAAACTGTTTAAAAGAAATTTTTCAAAATATTTTTTGTATTTTGTTTCATTTTCTGCCATTAATCAAGATGCAAATTTAACTATAAATTGATGTGAGACAAGTATACTGAGCGAAGATTTGATTGTAGTGTGCAGAGTAAAATCCTAGTACAGTTTAATGCTTGATGACTTTTTCGTAACGGCCACTAAAGACTATTTTGTACCCTCAATTGTCAAAATATTGAAAAAAAAAACACCTTTGTCAAATTCCATTGTTTAATAACATTCTTTGACTTGTTCATATCCATTAGATAATTAACATGTATGTTTCATGTTATGATTTCACAAAAATTGAAACAAGTTTGTACCAGGTTATTTTATTTTGCAAATTAGAATTTCTTTAACAATGGAATTTATTTTGGACATTTTCTGATTTGTTTTATGAAAATGAATCTGTAATATAGTCAAACCCATAGAGTTTAATGTGAGCTGTTCTTAAGGATGAGCATATTCTTGGTAGGACATGTATCGAAACACAAAATTGAGCAAAATGCAGGAAATCCAGCTCATACAAAGCCTAAGGTGCTCATAGTGCTGCCGTGTGACCAAGTCATTGCAAGCTGGGATAGTCATGGTTCGATACGCTCAAGCAGTTAACAATAGATCACAGCTTGACTTCAAATCTTGTAAGATATACTTGTCTCCAAAATTGATTTATGTACAAGGGCGTAACCAGACCTGAGCCTCTGGGGGGGGCAAGACTCAAGAAGTTTCCCGATTTTTCAGACGCCAATTTTTCCGGCTCGATGCGCTCTCCGGGTAGACCCATATTTTTTTCCAGTCGGTTCAAAATTCTTCAAAAATTCTTAAAAGTGTGTGGGGGGGGGGGGCACTGCACCAGGGCCACTAGGGTAACATTATCCCTTCCTTTGTCTTCTTCCCTTTCTTTTTCCTCCTCTTCCATCTTTTGATATCTTTTTCTTTTCTGATTTTTCCCTCTTTTACTTTCTTTTTTCCCCTGCTTTTGCTCTTTCCCTCTTCTTCTTTATCTTTTCTCTTCCTTCTCCCTCTTTCCTTCCCATTTTTTGGCTCCCTTCCCGAATTTTTTGTGTGTTCTGGGGGAAGTCCCCCCCCCCCCCCGCCACATGGTTGTGCAGATTTTGAAATTTTTGGAAGCAGTAAATCCAAAACAAACAAACACTTTGTGACATCAGAGGGTTATAGACTATTTCATGGATTCTTCTGGAAGTAGTTTTAATTTGTGTTTTCTTGAAATGTTTATTTTCAGTCCCGTAGGGTTATATCTCATCACACATCTACTGTACTTTGGAATCCCTTATGTCCGTGGTTTCCTGGTAAGTCTCTAATTTCTCATCCCGTATTTTTGTTAATCTTTGAATTTGTCAACATTTTCTTTAACGCAGCCACATGGTTGATTATTCAATATCTGTGCACATTTGTGACTTAGTTGATCCATTGTAAATTCAATCCATCTTCAACTACTAGTTGTATCAGATTTGGAGTAGTCAAGAATATCAATATTTTAAAAATGTGTTTTGCTATTTTTTTATTATGAAATTATAAAGTGTCTTACAATAGTCTATCGGAAATATCAGGGTTTATATACTTATTAAAAGAATTACAAAGATAAAAACATAAAGCCAAGGAATCGAATGATTTTGGACTTACTTCTGCATTTTGCCATGTATGAACAATGCTTTTCTACATAGCGTGCAACTTTGGTGGGGGCTTGACCAATCCTGTGCGGCCATACATATAAGGTAAATGTGGAACTTTAAAGGTGCTGTGTAAGATTTAAAGCTAAATGCCAAAATATTAATAATTTTACTCTTCTCAGTATAAGCCAGCCTCTAAAAAGTATATCTTGTCCTGGGAATCAGACTCATTATATATACTGGCTTTTCATTCCAGAAGCTTAGGGAAGTGCAAAGGCAATGTTGCACAGATATCTGACACATCATTTCATTCCCTTAGTTAGCTTGAAGTGTATAGAAGATATCCAGATCAAATTCAACAAGTTAGCTTTGTTGTGATATTCCTGTTAGGTGTCAATGAATGTGACAGTAACCCATGCGCCAGAATGGTGGCTAGTGTGTAACTACACCAATGGCTACCAATGTATGTGTACTGCTGGATGGACAGGACCCAATTATGGATGAAGTAAGTAACATCAGTCTGCCATCAGGATGAAGCATAGAATTGAACTGCTTGCAAATATTATTCATTCAGTATTTCATCTCAGGCTCTTGTTCCTCAGATCTGAATAAGAGAAGATATCAGTAGCTTACCCACAATGCATTGCTTCCAATGGAGATTGGTACAGGTAGTCTTGTGAATCGTTAGAGATGTAACATTCTTAAATGAAAGTTTGTAATCCCAGAAGGTCAATTTAGCCATGTTTTCATCTCTAATGATTCACCTTCAGTAGCTGTACAAAAACCTCCATGGAAGCAGTGCAATGTGGGAAAGCTAATGATATCTTCTCTTGATTGGACTAATCAAACATTTGCATTGCTTTTTGCAACACTTTCGTTCATAGGATTTTCTTTTTATAGAATCTTAATGATTCAAGAGTGTTTTATGTTCAATTGAGATCAGTTCAGTATCAATCGCAATTATATCATGATTGCAGTGATTGAGCCATGTGATAGTTTTTACTATCAAGGGCTGAAAATAAAACAGGTGATATCATGAATAAAACAAATATGACGGCCCTCTTTCGTGCAATAGTAAAAATATATCATTCGGTCAAAATTTAACTGTTCCATTCCAATCGGCTTCGCCTGTGAATAGAAAAAGTCAAAAGTGACTATGATAATTTTAAGATCACACTCTCAGTCATTCAATATTTGTATACATGTCAGAGTGAGACAGTAGTTGTGAGGACATTTGAAACAAATTATGGCCTCATTTCAAAAACAAGCCTTAAAGGTGACACAATGACATGCCAAAATATTTCAGACATAATGAAATGATCCTGACTACTAAAGGGGCGTGTTCCGATCGGTCTTTGGGACCCCCCTGATTTCCGGAAGTAGTATCGATTTTGATATCAGATGGAAAGGCCCGTATTTTCTCATTGTCGGTCTGAAATTTGAGCCCTCGAATCCATTTCAATCCTAAGATATAAACCAAAAACCCGCAGTTTTAGTGGTTAAACACTTTATTAGCACAGTATTGTAGGGCTTTGCAACTGGCATTATTGCGTCTACCATCAAAACCGCAAGTTGTTTCCCACGGTGCTTGATGGGTGTATGTGCAAGTGCGAGGCTCCCTATCAAGAAGGACACAATACACATAAATCGGACAAACCACCTTAAATTCACTCTGTATAATGAAAACAATTGGTGTTTACATTCTGTAAAAACAGCAAGAGTTAAGGAGATTCTGCCACGGAAAATCAAGGTGTTGACATCCCCTGATAGAATTTACAGTTGTATCTAGTATGTTTTAAAAAAAAATTCAAAAACATAGACTGCAAAATGCATGTAATATGTGTAATGATGGGTTCATACTTAATCGCAGAATTTCTTGCCACGCTAGTCTATCAAACATGCTATAAGCAACACATATGGTTATGAAACTGGCGCACCAAAGCATGTTCGTAAGGCTAGCATCGGCAGACGTCTGTCGATGAAGTATGAACCCACCTAAAGCTCCCTGTGTTTACTGCCATATTTTTGCACAAAATGCCACCAGCCACTACCACGAGTTTGATAACAAATTGTATCCCTTTTAATGCTTTTCCACCTATTATAGATATGATGAGTGTGCCTACAACCCATGTGCAAACCAATGCCAAATGTCTCAACAGGTTTGCCTCCTTCAAGTGTATCTGTACTAAGAGATGGTATGGTACACGGTGTACTGAGAGTAAGTATGGTTATATTCACAAGATAAACCCACTTCGGTGAAGTAAATCTTTGGTTTACCTATTTTGAAATGTGTATAGGAGAGATATTTTGGCTGTGTTGTATTAGATATCATTGAAACCTAATGATGCAGTTATTGTTTTTCATTAAGGTGTTTTGTTCCAATTTATGTCTATTTGTTTGTTCTCTACATGATGGACGTGGAAACTTGCATAACTCCCCACCAAGTTCGTGAGAATCCAACTTACCCATTTGATGTATAAGTAATAATGCATATTGTAATTCCCTATTCATTACTGTGCAAATATTGATGTAAACCCTTATAATGACAGTTTTTGTCTCTATCTTGGGAAAGGAAATGGATTGAAGGGTAAAATTTTCAGGACCCAAATGAGAAAAAAATATGGACTTTTTTTTTTTTTTAAATTGGACGTTTTTTTTTTTATGAATTGGGGGGGGGGGGGAGACATGGACATGCACCTATAACCATATAATATAGAATTCAAACTTGAGCAAGGTTGACCGTTTTGTATATAAAGAGATTTTGGGTGAGATACTGACTATTAAACAATTTTCTCAAATTTCATGAAGTTCCTTAAAATAGAATTTACATTTGGTCAAAATAAATTCCTTACGAGGGGATCTTTGACTAAGAAGGTGTTTGTACATATTTCAAATATTGGCTTGGTTTAAAAAAAAATATTGGCTTGGTTTAAAAACTAAACAAAAATTTATTGATGGAGTGATTGATTTATTGATTATATTTGTATAGTCCCTTAGCATACTTACATACATGCAGCAATTCCCTTCAGTTGCAGTAAGTTACAAAGTTTTGTTTGGATTTCTCTGGCATAGTTCTACATGCTTGCTGTGGTGACTGCTCATTTCCATACACGTAAATAGCATTTATTTTGGAAAAAGGGAATCAGAAAAATCTACATATGTCGCCTGATGTAATTAGGGGATGGTCATTTTCTGTGGGAGAGGGTCACAAATATTGGGATGGTCCCTCATATTTTATGATCCCTGTTGAGCGCAAACATAAGTTTACAGACCCTCTTCCCGGCATCACAGTTGATATAGTTCCTGTAAAATTTTGTATATGATATGCACTTTGAGCCTATTTCAGGCATATTTTTTCAATGATTTTGATGCCATTTTGAATGTATGGAATTTTAAATTTAAAAAACTATTTCCTTCCTTCCCCTCCCATTTTTATGTTTATAATTTATTGATACCCTCTTTTATCATAATGTCAAAAAATCATGACCTGCAAACAACCCCTTTCCAAGAAAATGGCAACCCCTTAATGCAAGCAGATATTTTCATTTAAATCTCCACTAATTATCAATGCAATGCATGTATATTTCTGATCAATCCTTAGCTTAGAATAAGATCAATTTCTTTTGCATGAGTCAAACAATCACACATAAAGCACCTAATTCTGACTTTCTTACAAAGCATGCACATCTAATCTGACTCTGCTAAAAAACAGCACAGGTAAGGTGTGTACCTGTTAACGTTTCGTAAGATGGGAGTAGAATCTTACAAATGCATTTATTTTGTAGTAAATAATGTAGATCAGATTGCACAAATTTTCTAGTTGCACATTATCACCGTATAGTTAATAGAGTATGGCATAGGTATAGGGCCCATACGCAAATGTTTTAGAGACTTAAAAAATTGTTACATTTTTTTGTAAAATGTTTTATTTACCTTTTTTAAATGGCCCTTTTTTGGACTTTTGAATATCTTCATCAGTATAATGGACGTTATTGCCCAATTTTTTTCCTGGATTTTTTTTGCCCCTTTGGGGAATTGAGGTTGTGACCACACCCCACTGCGTACGGGCCTGTAGAGGTAGAGGCAATATCCAGATTACTTGTTTATCATTTCACTCATGTTATGGTTGAATTGCCTTAACATTGGTATGCATATTATTTCAAACAAATGGAGATAATTTGGTATTACTGAACTCAAAACCACAATTTCAGTTAATGCATTGTGTCCCACTGTGTACCAAATTCTGGAGTGGCACTGAAGTCCTGTGATCAAGATTAACATAAAGATCCATGTCTGTACAACCAAATTAATCTGCATGAATGGTTTGCATGTTTGCTTGCTTGATTCTTCCCTTCTCTCCATTTGCTCTCTTTCCTTACCACAATCTGCTTGAATTCTTGCTTGCATATTGCTGCATGAATGCTTGCTTGCGTTGCCTCTGTGGCAATTGCTAATGCCTAGTCAATTCCTAATTAGCTGAAGCTTACTATAGGACAGGAGGAATGCCCGTGTCAAAATGGAAGGAGTGTTTCAGCAAACAAAGATGGCTACCATTGTGTTTGTGCTCCAGGATGGACTAGCACTATCTGTGAACAGGGTGAGGGTTTGTAACAAATACTATCAGCCAGCTTCAAAGTGCGGCAAATTACAAATCTTAAATACTTCAGGTAAATGCTTAGACCATGTGCCATTGACCTAGGTGGTATTGGTGATCAACATTGTTTTTGAAAAAGGGTGCAAGTCTCATTGTGCAGAGGAAAAACATATGGTAAAGAGTACTATGTGAAAACCCTATAGACCAGTTAACATCCTACGTCACTTCTTTTGTTGTCTGCAAATCCATTCCTGCGAATCGTTATGGCCATACAATTGCCCAGTGTGTAACAGTCAGGCCGACCTATTTCAAGATACCAGGTCCTAGCATGTTTACAAACATTGCTGTTAACTGGTCTATTGACAATTGTACCATGTAGGTAATTGTGATTCAACAACACACTCTTTATTTGCTAGAATTGGGATTGCTAGATTTGAGCAGAGGTTGTAGTTTCATTACCAGACTTGGTTTTCACAATTAAGTTATGCTTCAAACAAATAGAAATGAACAGTCCACATGATACAGGCATTTCCACTTTATCAACTCATATCCTTCCTTGGTGATTAAGATTACAGACTTGTTGGCAATATGTCTCAACACTAGTGATAAAATCATGATATGTGAATTAAACTTGGAGATCAGATGTATAATTTTAGTGTCTCCCCAACCACAAAAATCCAAGAAATTTGTTAATTTATTTTTTTTTTCAATTTTTAAGTGACAACAAGTCATGTATTTTCAGAGATTCTGGAATGCCTGAGCACCCCGTGTCAAAATGGTGGCATCTGTTTGGAAGAAGTCAATGGTTATTTTTGTCATTGTTCAGATGGATATGAAGGCCCACAATGTGAAATAGGTAAGTGGAATCACTGCAGCTAGATATTTTAAAATGATCTTATTGCAATGTTTAAAATCAGAACAGGATTCTAGACACCAACTCAGCTGTGTCTAACCGGTTCTTTCAAATTGAATATAAATTTGAAAAATTATTTATACATTTGAAGAAGTTCCAAACAAATGGCATACTTTCTGCCTACTACTTGACAATTGAGTTGCTCTTTGATGAACAAAGTACCATATTTCCTAAGAACCTTTTGGAACATTTGCAATGTTGTTTCAGGACTTGCTGTATCACTTTGCTTGAGTGTACTTGCTGAATGACTGTTTTGATACGCAATTGCTATTAATGCTATTCCTATTTTGAGTAGTTTTCTCTTGCCAGAGTAGTAGGTAACAAATCTGTATTGTCATGAGACAATTTAATTTCCTTAGTAAATTAATGATTTCCCAGCAACAAATGAATCTTTGATGTAATCTTGGAAAAACAATGCTACTCATACACATCTATCACAAAATCTGCAGTTGGGTCATATTGAAATTAGTTGAGATTCCTTTTTGACAATAGCATGAACATAAATACAAAAGGCACAAAGAGTTCAGAGCAATACATTTAAAGTGTGTAATAGTACACATTCTTATGTTTTGAAATGTTAAAATTTTAAGGTACAGTACACACATTTTTTCACTGTATAATGCACAACTTGCTTGGCGCTTTGAATGTTACATGGTTCACTTAGGTTTGATGTACCGCTTGATATATTTAAAAAAAATATTGAGTTATGTATTTGTTATTGTCAGAACATTTTTTTTATACCCGTGGACAACAAAGGGTTGATGTTTCAGTCATTCAATGTGTATTTTATCTGAAATGAGTACATCAATGGTAAAACAGTAGTTTTTACTGAATTTAATTTTCTATTTAAGTGAAAGCGGTAGAAGTTCAAGAACGCAGAAAGCGGGGTTTGTATATTTTATCATAATTTATTCAAATGTCTTTATTGGGTGGAAGGTAATTGTTAAGAGTACCAAGGATACATAATGAGTAGCAAGTATGTTTCTAATAGGAATAAAAGCATCAATGCTAAGTGAAGTGAATTTTGAAAGTGAACTATTGAGGATAAGATATATTAAGAATGCATATTTATGCATCACGCTTGAGCATTGTCGAGTGGCATTTCTCTATGAAGGCAGTTAGCAGCCTTTGGCAAATATACTGTGGAAGTAGTGCATAGGGCACAAGTGCATACTTACTAATGCTTGGGGAACAACAGTTTAATGAGTATCTGTAAAATACATGTTATAATGGTTAAAGTATGATGCAACGAAAAGGGTCTTTTTAAGACTTGGCACCAAATCAACATCTCCTTAAGGGGGCTGTTAAGTCAGGAACTTAGTCAAATGGCCAGTTTTTAGTTTTTTTTTCATGTTTAATGGCATTAACATGTTTTCTTTCAATATATTTTAACAGAATCTATATATATATATTATTTTTTCCTCATATTTTGTTCATTTTACTTTTACTATGTTACGCATTTTTGACCAAAAGCAATCACATGGCCTGAACTGCAAAAGGCGGGTAATTTTGCATATTACGCAATACGTGTCTGTGCTATTCGGCGCACGCGAGCAAAAGTTGGAAGTAATGCGCGCATCAGAAATGCCTTGATGCAGTGATTCGATGACACATACCCATGGTAACTTGTATCCAATTGTAAAATGGTTTCCCACGCGAGTTGCTTTTGCAAACAGATTGGGATTTTAATTTCACGATTTGAGCCTCATAAATTGTTGAATTTTGATCATAAGAATCCAGATGAAGTAATTTGACCTGGTGCAGAAGCAGTGTGAAGAATAAGAGATGAAACGCTTGTGTTTTGGAATAAGGCTATATTTGTAGCAAAACAGGACAATATTTTGACAAAATGGCAATTTTCTCTGTGTTCACTTTCGGTGATAATTCGTGATTTTCGGTTCCCAGTTATTCGAAATTCATATCAGTAAGAAATCAAATGCATCGTATAGAGCATATCAAAATCTAGAGTCGGTATTTTTTAGTTTTTTGTTAAAAATCATGACTTATGTCAACCTTTAAACAGTCCTGGCGTTGTTCCAAATTGAAACACGCGGATTTGGGCCTTTTTTGGCAAATTAATTGAAAAATAGTGCAGAATTTGAAAAAAGGGGAAATACCGACCCTAGAACTGACTCTGGAATACCAAAATGAACAAGGCACATTTTTATAACATTTCTATATTTTTTTTATAGGGAACCAAAAAAAAAATAGTGAAAATCACCATTTTTGGGGAAAATATTATCATATTTGGATTCCTTGAGTCATTTCCTTCTCAAATATGTATAATTTTATATATGTTGGAACAATAATTAAGAAGATACAGCAAAAAACAGTTCCTTTGAATTCCTGACTTAACACCCCACTTAATCTGAAAATACATATTTTGGAAATGTGTGGATTTTTTGCAAACATTTTCCCCATTAAAATGGGTAGGAATTAATAAATGCATCAAATTAAAAGAAGCTGCACCAAAATAGCTGTGTATACAAAATGAGGAGAAACATACTTGATTCTTTTTATCCTAGTCTGATGCTGCTAAAAGGACACTAATACTTCGGTGACTGGAAATATAACTTTCTTAATCAGCACAAATAGTAACACACATTCTTATCTATCTTATGTGATTACTGAGTTCTGTCAGCACTTAAAAAAATGCTATACATTTGTGTACTACACTGTAAGGATTACTTATTTTTGTGTGTGATTGCATGTTAATAAAAATATTAACCCTGCACTAATTGGAATCATATTATTGTACACATTGCCCGATTAAAGGGCCATAGCCTCATCCCCAGATTCATCATAGATTTTACTAAAAGTTGTCAAAATGTTGGTATCTGAAGAAAGCTATTATTTTTTCGCATATACCCTGTGAAATCTAGGGCTAAAAGATGTTAAATGTTAGGAGCCAAAAGTGTGCCACGTTGGTCGGCAACAATGTTAATTTATTGCAGTACTCTGTGGAGATTACAAAATCATGTTTTTAGCTTCACGTCGAATCTGGTGAAATATCGATGCAAAACTTTACAGATGGGGTTTTGGGGTGAAGGCCATTCTATCAAGATGAAAACTTTGTATAATTAATTTGGGTCAAACCTCGTTATCTTCATATTCAGCCAGGAGAACCACTGGACCATATTCAATATGGGGTTACACAGATTGACCTCCATAATCCCATGTGACCTTTGACCCCATTTACAATTTTTAGTGGCGATGATGCATTATTCTGGGGGGGAATGGCTGTTTTCTCTACAGCTAAGATTTTGTAGTATGTTCTCATGTAAATGCACTTTGTAACTACCACTTGCACTAATTCCCTGTATCCGAGCATAACGAATGACGTTCATATTGTAAAGGCACTCTTTGCATGGTTTCACATTTGCATGGAGAGCCTAAAACTGGCGAGCAATATGAATGTGAGCATTTACATAACAGTGTGAACTGCACCAACATTGACTTTGTAAGAGCCCCTAAGAGGTGAAAGCATTATGTAACAACATCATTTCCATTGGCCTCAGTTCGAGCCCTTACTACAAAAAAATGGTGGGGTCATGCAAAGGATATCTTTAAATTTGAATCCTGATTTGGTTGAGGAAATTTGTTGGACTGATCCTTGACGATGGAAAACTTAGCAAAATAGGCCAAAGCTAAATCAAACCAAGCTATTAAAACCAGTCCAAGGACAAATTTAATATTAGGAGTAATCCACCACAAGAAATACTGACAATTTGTGTTCACTTACAGGGCCATTTCGTGATCCCCATCTCGTCCCCCGCACTTTACCTAAAAAATGAGATTTTTATATCATCTAAACCATTAGCCTTAGTAAGTAATCCACGTGTACCTAATCTTACAGCAAATTCAGCCGTATCTGTAAGAGATTAGCAATTTGTATTTTCTGTCTGTATACAGACAGAAATTACTGCATGCAGTGGTCTATTAGACCATGGTCAAACATGCAATGCTCATAACACAAAACCTCAAGCGGAATCAATTCAATTTTGTGCATGTTTTTTTTTTAAGGATATTTAATGAACACGAATAAAACGGAAGATGCTGGAATCACGAAATGCACCGTTAATGACTTTCACAACATGAATGCAACAAAATAGAACTAGCAAATCAAGATTTTTCATGGTGGATCCTGTGCATTTTTGCATGTCTTGCATATGATATTTGAATACAATTTTGTAAGGATTTTACCTGAATAGCCACTTCATAGCTTTAAATTTGAATCCTACTTTATACTTGTGCCTTTCCATGAACCATGTATTAACTTCCATATTACATTGTGGTTAGTAAGGAACATTGATGGGTAATTTTTCGTGCTCCCCCAGAAAAAAAGTTCTGATTTTGCACTACTTTCAGATCTTACCTTTGGAAATTCACCCCCCCCCCCCAAAAAAAAAAGTTCTAGCACTGGCACTGGTAAGAAGTAATTATTTTCTGCAATGGAACTAATAATCTAAGAAATTTACCTTTTTTTTGGTAAGAAAAGAAATGGGAATCCAACATTTCATTTAACAATGAATGGGGTGGTTCATTACAGATTAAATTGGATAAGGGAGTATCTTTGTTTTACCTTTGGCAAGTGGTGGAAAATACAGATAGATATGTGTTGTGATAAATTTGTTAATTGTTATTCCTGTACCAGAAACAATGTGTGGTAGTGATCCTTGCCAGAATGGAGGTACATGTTTTGAAGGGCCCAATGGATATTTTTGTCAGTGTTCTGCAGGATGGGAAGGTTCAAACTGTGAGATAGGTGAGTGTATTAAAAGTAATACACATTTTGTTGATTTAAGTTATGGAAAACTTAAAAATTAGCATACAAATCATGTAGATGTGTTTAACCTCTTATTAACGTCCTTATCTGTGTTTGAGTATGCTATTTTTATGTGTAAATGTATCTCTATTCTTCCAATGGCCTAGACTATCATTTGAGGGCAAATTGAAGAAATTTCATATTTTGTGAAAATGTGCCAGTGCCGCTTTAAGGACTATTTTAAAACAAAAATGTGTTCTAAAGCAGCTATCGGATGGAAGAGGGTTTTCTGAAGGTGAGTGGATCAATTTTGGGACAATTAAAGTATTAACCAGTAAACCATGGCGGGTCCTAAACTACACTTTTGTTGTGGATTTATAACTCAACTCTGTGTGTAGCAGTAATTTGGGAAAATGCCTGCAATGACCAGTGACCATTCTGGGTATAGTTTAAACGTATTTTATCCCAGTTGGAAGCACTTTCAATGTTGCAATAGTTATAAATGTTTACCACATTTTTGTCATTTCAATATAAATTTTCTTCACTTTACACAGAAATGACGCCATGTGACAGCTCACCCTGCATGAATGGCGCATATGCTTCAGCAGTCAACTCAATGATGGCTACTCCTGTTTTTTCTCTCGGTTGAGAAGGCCAAAATTGTGACATGCCACCCTGAATGTACAGTATCCGTGTCAAATGGAGCCCATGTTTTGAAGGATATGGTGGCTTTGCGTGTCAGTGGTGCTGCGTGGTGGGAAAGCAACACACTGGGGGGTGATATGGTGTAGTGTTGTGACAAAAGAATTCCTAAATGTGATCGATCGGGTATTTAAAGTTTTGGCCAGCTGAACTTATCCATCTAACTCAATGGCAGTGATGTATACAGAAATGGTGTAGATGATGCAGGCAATGGGAGGAATTTGATGATTTTGGTAGATTTGACACATTGTGTTAAGGTGTCATTAAATTCTATTCCTATTACCTTACTTTTAGATTGTATAAACATGGTTTATACATGTATTTGGATTACAGTTTGTAGGATCCGTTTGCCTTCACTGAATGTATGGGTTTTCTATCTTTGTCTGGCGTGGTTGAGAAAATATGTTGGAAGAATGATCCCCTAAGGCGTATGAAGTCGATGTTCTAACCCGCCCGCGTTATTTTCTGCCCGCGTTTGAGATGCTGAATCCCTAAAAAGTTAATTATTTTGTATTTTAAAGAAAAAGAATCCCGGGTTTCTTCTTGTATCACATCTTGAGATGTGAGTTTTAGTATATTTACACCAAAGACAGTAAGTGCATAATCATTTCTAAATGTATGTGGTATTTTTAAGACACAGCATTGTACGGTATTGGAGCATGCTGAAGGTTGGTAAATGGCTGTTACTGCAAATTACGAATAGTGAATAATGAGAACTGAAACATTTTTGCCTCATTATGATTTGCAAAATCTTACAAGAAACCTAACATTGACTTTCATTGGCCTAATGGTAAAATGGTGATTATTTTGACATTGTGAATGAGAAAATGTCTCATTCTTTGACTAATCTAAAGACTTTGATACTTTGATTTTTTTTTAATGTCATTAAAATTGGTTCAGATTCCTTGTCTAAACAAATGCAGTTAGCATAGTGTCATAGTATCTGTTGGTTTTCTGAAGGTTATCAGGCTGATCCATGGGAAACTTTGAAGTCCAGATGTAACAATGCACTTTTCAACATAGCTCGATGTTTACTTTGGCAAACTTGAGATACTGTAGCTCTTTTATAACAGCCCAGCTCCAAGAAGTGGCAGCCTGTAATGATGATCTTCTAGTAAGGTGTAATGTTGTCAATAGTAATCTGTATGTCAGATTATTCACATTTAAACATAATCTTCTCATCACACAGAAATGACACCATGTGACAGCTCACCCTGTATCAATGGTGGTGTATGCTTCAGCAGTCAACTCAATGATGACTACTCTTGCTTTTGTCTCTCGGGATGGGAAGGACAAAACTGTGACATAGCCACCCTGGAATGTAGCAGTAATCCGTGTCAGAATGGAGCCACATGTTTTGAAGGAGATGGTGGCTTTGCGTGTCTGTGTGCTGCTGGGTGGGAAGGCACACACTGTGATATGGGTATGCCTCCAAACTGAATTTCTTAATAATAATTAGTATGTAAAATGTAAAATGTTTGCCATTAGAACTTATCCATCTAAAATAAAACCAAGCGATGGATGTAAAAATGATGTGTAGAATGTAAGAAATGAGGAATGTAATTTACATATCAGCATGTTCCTCATACCACACAGAAATGACTCCATGTGACAGCTCACCCTGCATGAATGGTGGCGTATGCTTCAGTAGTCAACTCAATGATGACTACTCTTGCTTTTGTCTTCGGGATGGGAAGGCCAAAATTGTGACATAACCACCCTGGAATGTAGCAGTAATCCGTGTCAGAATGGAGCCACATGTTTTGAAGGAGATGGTGGCTTTGCATGTCAGTGTGCTGCTGGGTGGGAAGGCACACACTGTGATATGGGTATGTTTGTGAACAAAAGAATTTCTAAATGTATCGATCAGTATGTAAAGTTTTGGCCAGCTGAACTTATCCATCTAACTCAAATGCAGTGATGATACAGAAATGGTGTAGAGGGTGCAGGCAATGGGAGGAATTTGATGACTTTGTAGATTTGACACTATTGTGTTGAGGTAAAATTCTATTACCTTACCTTACCTTGTAGATTTTATAAACATGGTTTTATTTTGATTACAGTTTGTTGGATTCGTTTGCTTAACAGAAGTGTAAAGAAGGTTTCTATATATTTTTATGGAGTGGTTGAGAAAATATGTTGGAAGAATGATCCCCTAAGGCGTATGAAGTCGATGTTCTAACCCGCCCGCGTTATTTTCTGCCCGCGTTTGAGATGCTGAATCCCTAAAAAGTTAATTATTTTGTATTTTAAAGAAAAAGAATCCCGGGTTTCTTCTTGTATCACATCTTGAGATGTGAGTTTTAGTATATTTACACCAAAGACAGTAAGTGCATAATCATTTCTAAATGTATGTGGTATTTTTAAGACACAGCATTGTACGGTATTGGAGCATGCTGAAGGTTGGTAAATGGCTGTTACTGCAAATTACGAATAGTGAATAATGAGAACTGAAACATTTTTGCCTCATTATGATTTGCAAAATCTTACAAGAAACCTAACATTGACTTTCATTGGCCTAATGGTAAAATGGTGATTATTTTGACATTGTGAATGAGAAAATGTCTCATTCTTTGACTAATCTAAAGACTTTGATACTTTGATTTTTTTTTAATGTCATTAAAATTGGTTCAGATTCCTTGTCTAAACAAATGCAGTTAGCATAGTGTCATAGTATCTGTTGGTTTTCTGAAGGTTATCAGGCTGATCCATGGGAAACTTTGAAGTCCAGATGTAACAATGCACTTTTCAACATAGCTCGATGTTTACTTTGGCAAACTTGAGATACTGTAGCTCTTTTATAACAGCCCAGCTCCAAGAAGTGGCAGCCTGTAATGATGATCTTCTAGTAAGGTGTAATGTTGTCAATAGTAATATGTATGTCAGATTATTCACATTTAAACATAATCTTCTCATCACACAGAAATGACACCATGTGACAGCTCACCCTGTATCAATGGCGGCATATGCTTCAGCATTCAACTAATGAGGACTCAGCTCTTGCATTTTGTCTCGCGGGCTGGGAAGGCCAAATTGTGACATAGCCACCCTGGAATTATCAGTAATCCATGTAATTGGATCCACATGTTTTGAAGAGATGGTGGCTTTGCGTGTCTGTGTGCTGCTGGGTGGGAATGCACACACTGTGATATGGGTAGGTTTGGTGACAAAAGAAGTTCTAAATGTATCTGTCTATGTATGTTTTGGGCCATGTGAATTAACCATATAAGACAAATGGGGGGGTTGCGTTAGCGCAGTTGGACTTCCCTCGCTTTCGCACCATCTGTTGTCCCGGTTTCGACCCTCGGTCGGGCCTGCGATTCATGTGCATTTGGTTTTTTGCCAGTCCATACTCGGCCTTTCAGGTTTTCTCTGCTGGGTTACTGCACTGTTTTCCTCCTGCTTCTATAACTGGGCTTTCTTACCTAACCTTTTTTTTGATAAATAAAGTGAATTGAAATAAAGTAATCTTCATGAAACACTAAATAGTACCATTTATATATAGTGTTGATGTGTCACTAAATACTAATTCCTACTTCCTCTTCCTAGAAACAAATGCATTGTTGTATTCAGAAATGGTTGTAGAGAATGCAGGAAGAAGAGAATTGATGACTTTGTAGATTTTAGAAACATGGTTATATTTATGATTACAGTTTGTAGGATATGTTTGCTTAACATAGTGTAGAGGGTTTTTATATTGTTGTATGGAGTGTGGTTGAGAAATATGTTGGAAGAAGTACATAATGGTGAATGTGATTATTTTGGACATTGTGAATGAGAAAATGTCTCATTCTTTGACTATCTTAAAGACTTGATACTTTGATATAAGGTTGGCAGAATTCATTTGTCTAAAAAATGCAGTTAGCATAGTGTCCCATAGGTAGTCTGCTGGTTTTATGAAGGTTATCAGGGCTGAATGCCATTGCCAAAGTCCAGAATGTACCATGCATTTTTTTCAACATAAATCCAATGTAGATATTGGCAAACTTGATTACGTAAGCTTTTCTATAACGCCCAGCTCCAAGAGTGCAGCATTAATGATGGTCTTCTAGTAAAGTGATAAATGTTGTAATAGTTCACCTATGTATGTCAGATGATTCACATTTAAACATAATCTTCTCATCACACAGAAATGACACCATGTGACAGCTCACCCTGCATGAATGGCGGCGTATCTTCATTCAGTCAACTCAATGCATGACTACTCTTGCTTTTGTCTCCGATGGGAAGGCCAAAACTGTGACATAGCCACCCTGGAGTGTTAGCAGTAATCCATGATCAGAATGGAGCCACAGTTTGAAGGAGATGGTGGCTATGCATGTCAGTGTGCTGCTGGTGGTAAGGCACCACGGATATGGGTATGCCTTCAAACTGAATTTCTCTTGAGATAATTAAGTCATGTAAAATTTTTGGCCATTAAGAAACTTATCCATCTAAAATAAAACCAAGCGATGGATGTAAAAATGATGTTTAGAATGTAAAGAAATGAGAAGTAATGTAATTCACATATCAGCATGTTCTTCACACCACACAGAAATGATTCCATGTGACAGCTCACCTTGCAATGAATGGTGGCCGTCTGCTCAGCAGGTCAACTCATGATGACTACCCGTTTTTGCCTTGTGGTATTGGGAAGGCAAGAACTGTGACATAGACCAAGACTTCTGTGCATCAGCTCCTTGTAGAAATGGTGGTGTTTTTTGTAGATTTGGCTCAGGGATATGAGTGCCAGTGTGGGCCAGGATGGGCAGTTGGCTACTTGTGGAAACAGGTTTAATAAAATAGTGGACAAGAGGCAGGTGGAGGGATATATAGATTGCACAGAGGTGGGACAATAGTTTGATCTCAGTAAAAAGCAGCTTCATTGAACCCTTATCCCATATCGGGGTTGGGTCCAAACTCGTTATAGACAACGACATGCGTTCTGCCTTTTGACCCCCTCAGAGCTAACCTGCTTTTCCCCAGCTTTTTAAATGTGTCTTGGCATACTTTGGTCTTTCTCATTGTCTTCCCCATCCTCCTTCATCTCCATTGGCCCATCGGACCAAACTCTGGCCTAGGCATCCCATCCTCCTGTACCTGACCGCACTATCTCAGATGAGACTCCTGCTCTTTTTCCCTGATCCCTATTACGCCTACCTGCTTTATATCATTTCTAATGTGGTCAAACAGGGAGCCCTCTCTATAACTCTGAAGGTAACTCTTCATTATCTTCTATCTCCCATCAAAAAAAAAATCTTATTTGGTTGTATCTTTACTGCCGCAGCTGGTTTCACATTGAACTGTAAATGACTCTTAAGTTTCCAGGGTATATGCTTGTCCATGGTATTCCACCTCGTTTGCCCAGCACCACTGGCACTCTCAGTAAATGGGCATGGATAAAACAAAGTGAACTATATCATATGTCTTTGTTGTTGCCATAAATTTCCCTGAAATTCGGGGTTTTTCAATATTTGACATAATGATTTTTTGGGTTAAATGCAAAAACCAATTTTTTCTCGTCTCTTGTAACCTCTTGGCATAGGTCTTAAACATAATACCTTTGCTGTGGGTTTGTTGGTAATACCAAAAATTAGCAATTATTTCCCCCAAACCAAAAATTTTAAGAGAAATCGTGGTTTGGAATGGGGGAAATTTGTGGTTGACACACAAGCCAAGACTATGTACAAGTCACATAGAAAAGGTTAATTACAACCAACAATTTCATTCAATTCATCTGTGTTAAACTGTTGTAAACGTTTTTAAAAAGTCAAATGCATGTAACAGTTTAAACAGCGCAGTCATGAATAAATTGGTTTGGTGTAATATGTGGCTGTAACTAGTCTTGTCATGGTCATGATACCGTTAATCAACAGTTTTTTAAATTGCTTGAATGACATTTGTTTGAAATGTGCTAATAATTTTACAGAAATTTAACATGTTACTTATTTTGCCTATGAACGAGATATTGTTGAACAATCTTTACATGGGATGGTAAAACGTGCATACATAATCTTTTCCTGCAGAAAGTATCTTTAAGGAGTACTATGAAATACACAGGATTAAGTGGATAGCAGGGTGTATTGCCCAAAACTGTTGTAGATCCAAAGATAAGTAGTGGAGTGAGCCTTTTTGGACTACCCTTACCTCAACGTGTGTGGTGAAGGTCATCCAGAGGTCCAATGTGGGGTCAGAAGGGAAATAACTATAGACTGTGTAATTGGTTTTCTGCTTCAACGCTGTGTTGACCACCCATGCAAATTGCCTCTTTTATATTAGAGCAATTTTAGCATTGGCGATATAATTGACAACGATGTGAAGTAGGGACCATGCAAGATGCTATTACCACTCTGCCAGTAATTGGGAAAAATCAATTGGGGGGTCTGAATCTTGCCATATAGGTGTAGTACCAAGTTCATGATTTGAGGATATACATCCTTTGCATTCCCATATCTCCAAGAGAGCCATTGTTAACAAGATTTTAAAGGAAACTCATATTTGCCCGCTATAATATCGTTTGTTATAACTCTGTCACTTGGAAACGTTAGCGGTATAGCCCCATGTACGTGGCATGTACCGTCCCCAAGTATATACCACACACCTGTCTCGTCCATACAAATGCAATCAGAGAATGAATACATGCATAAAAAATTGTGCATTAAAATGTCAAATATCTCAGTGTGTTGGTCCGTTACTAATCAATCCATTATATTGGCGACGAGGTAAAAGGCGTAGCACGCCGCAAATTCACTCCTGCCCCTCCGCAGTCTCAGAAATTTTGGTTTTTATTCAAAAACAACAAAACTGCCGTCAAACCCAACACGTGATTTTGTGAAAAATTTTTGTTTTCATCAGCCTGTACGTCCACCCATCACATACTGAACTTTGACTTGCAAGCTGAAATAAGTATACCCGTGCCCCGTGTGTCCTAAATGAGTCCAAGATGTAAGTTAGCCATGGTTGGTTTTTGACATTAAAGAAGACAAACGCCACCGTGCCCTTTTGTTACATTATGGTGGATTCTGTTTGAAACAATTACCGCACACTGGAACTGAATAACAATTTGCACCAGCTGTTACGGCCTTAACCACCTTCTTCACCCCGAAAAAGAACATTGCCTATGAAAGCGCTGAAATTCGGAGCAAACAACACAGGAATCAGAACAAATGTTGAACAGTATGCTACCCGTTTGCGACGAAATTGTCAACTCGATGTGACTTACAGATGGTCGAATCCTGAGATCGCAAATCTGAAGTCATCGAAAGAAAGCTTTGGAGAAGCAGCACAGCCTTGCGAAACTCATTGAACTAGCGGCAGCACGTTTGGCGTTACAACAGATCGGAATGAAAGGACTTGACGCTCGACTCTCGTTCATTGGAACTGTGAATAAACTACATTCATCAAGGGCAAGGACTCTACACCCTGGCGGTACCCGTCAGATACACACTAAGAAATATAGGTAGAAAATGTTGGTTTTGTGCAGACGAATACCCACACAATGAGAGTGCCCTGCCTATGGCCAAACATGTAATTTGTGTGGAAAGTACAATCATTTCGCACGAGCCTGTAATTCAGTAAAGGAGGAGGAGGTACCCATACAGAGAGCAAAGACAGTAAGGCATACAGGTGCTAGCCCTAAATCAAATAGCAGGCAATAGAGGTAAATACACCGGTGAAACCGCCCAGCTAAGCATACAGTGAAAATCATCTAACAATACACATTACATCGTAATGTGTGTACTCAAGTTCAGTCAGTTGTAACAAAATGTGAGTGATAAGAATTAAAGTTGGTGAAAAATTATGTTTATGCTTATTGAAATCATACACAAACAAATACAAACTCAAACCCTACACCAAGTGAACAGGAATACGGTAAACAGGCGCGGATCTAAGGAGGGGACCGACCCGGGGGGTGGGCTCCCTAAAAATAGGTGAACGTGGATGTGCGTCACTATTGACCCCCTTTTTAAACCTCTGTCACATGAAAGACCCATTTTTTAAACCTGTCAATGAAAAACCCCCTTTTTTTTTTAACCTCTGTCAACGAATATAACCTTTTTTACCTGTCACTGAAGACCCCCCTTTGTACTCTCATTTGATTGCCCTCCCATTTTTAATCAAATGTCAATGAATGAACCCCCTTATTTTTCTATTTCATATTTTCATGCTCTCACAGAAAGCCCCTCTTTTTTCAATGTTTATAACATTAAATTGGGTTTGAATTGTTAGAAATTTTGCCCGAAATGACCCCCTTTTTTTCAAAAATGTGAGAGTTTTCGGTGAAGTGACCCCCATTTTGCATCCTCCTCAACAAATGACCCCCTTTTTTTCCTTAAAGTTCCTCAGTGAATGCCCCCTACTTTGAAAGTCCAATTCCGCACATCCCCGTCACTTTTCATATATGAGGCCCCCCGGGGGGGTGGGGGGTTTTTTTTTTTTTTTTTTTTTTTTAAAAAAAGTCAAAATCTTGCAAATTCTACCCATTTTGGACAAGTTTCATTTTGACGTTTTTTTCAAATCCTGACCCGCCCCCTGATTAAACGCAATCAGGCAAATACAACAGTGAAAATGAAACACGCCAGTACAAGTATGTGCAGATACTTGTTATTCCCCAAAAGCCATAGGTGAAACAACACTGAAAAAAATCCCAAGACAGAGAATCAACAAGCGAGACCAATACAGTTGAGAAACACACCCATATCCTTGGCACCACTACTACGCAAGCACCCCTACCAAATATTGGCAAATTCCACGCACAAATAGAAAACCAAAAAGAAAAGGTTTAAAGTAGCTGACGTATACGTGGTTGTGAAAGTGAAAGGAGGATGCCCCAAACTGTCTCTGTCCAAAAGTGACAAGTGAAGAACTCAATCTTGTGAATTAAACACAAAAAGAACTAGATATAGTAAATAGAATGTCAGAAGAAGCATACATACAGTTTCCAAGGAATAGTTTAAACTCAAAGATACACAACATCAAGCTCACATGAATGAATCAGTGCCACTGGTAGCACAAAAGCCATTAGTAGAAAAAACACCATTCCACTTGTGAAAACGAATAGAAACCCAAATTACAAGGAGTAGAAGGAACATTGACATAATAGAAGACGCCCTGGTTCTGACACCATGGGTGTCCAACTAGTAGTTGTACTTTAAACACACAATCCTGATGAACAATCGATTGTGCGTGGAGATGAGTGCAGCCATGTAGCATAAAGCGCGAGCACACATGATACTCTGCGATAGATGAGGAATCGATCCGAAGCTTAAAGGTGCCAAGGGTTTTCAAAGCTCGGCCTCAAATCAGAGGTACCAATCAATTAGAAAGTAACTGGAATGCAGTTATATCACAAATTTGCACACATGAAGGAAGCGCAAAAGGTACAAGCGTTCTATCTAAACATTGTTATATCGTCGAATGTGAGGTATTTCAAGATAACATCAGGCCCAAAGTGATGAAGGAATACCAGGAGTCTTACCATTTCAGATGATATATTGTTACATGCCCCTTCCCAAGGAAAAACACGACAGACGACTTGAGCAATTGCTAGTAGAATAGAGCGATAAAGAGACAAAGGACTCAACTGAGTGCTGAAAAATGAAGAGTTCAAAAAGACCGAGTGAGAATTTGTCTATGTCTATGGAGAAAATGGAAAGTCTTCCTGACCCCCGGAAGGTTGAAGCATTGAAGAAAGCGCCACCACCGGCAAATGCTGCAGAGGTCAGAAGTTTATTAGGGATGGCGACATTTAGTGCGAGATTTATCCCTGATGTGGCAACCATCACGGAGCCCCTCATGAGACTTACAGTGAAAAACACCCCATTCGTCTGGATGAAAGGAACAAGACGAAGCCCTAGAGAAGCTTAAAGATGCACTGTCTAGCGACACAGTGATGTCATACTTTGATATTTAAACCTCCAACGGAGAAATGGGTAGACGCTAGCCCCGTCGGCCTCGGTGCCATCTTGGTCCAAGAGCACGAGCACGGAAATTGTGTGCATGCCACAGCCGCTCCTAAATCCGGTGTGAAGCCAGATATAGCCAGATCAAAAGAGAAACCCTGGCAATAGTATGGACTGTACAGCGATTCCACCTCTCATCTTTGGTGACAAGTTCACAGTGGTCATGATCCCCGCAAGCCGTTAGTGCTATTATGCTCCCAAACCACAAACAAATCCATCAGCAAGAATCCAGAGCTGGTTAATGAAACATGTCAGCATCCCACCGCGCCGGAAAGGACAAAACCCGGCACAGATTAGTCACGTCATTCAGATCCAGATTCTGCACCAGGCAGATCCTCAGAAAACGAGCAGAAGAGTATGTCAACTTTTTGTTTTTTCATTCAACAGTCACACCACATGCACTAAACCGTAGCGATCAGCAAGTGACGGCAAAATGACATAGCACTGCAATCAGTCATTCATCACAGGTACCACTAGCATGTATAAGATAAGGAGACATACAGATTCCTACTGGACTGTGAGAACGAACGTCAATCAGAAGACGGTGAGTCTGAAGCGGAAAACACCAGTGGTGATTCCACGATCCTGGGAGATACAGGTCCTCAAACTGTACACCAAGGTCATCAAGGAATGACTAAAACAAAATCCATACTCCGTAGCAAAGTATGGTTTCCGAAACTCTCCAAGAAAAAAAATGAAAAGCAGTAGCAAATGGCATCCACTGTCAAGGCATCCACCCCCAGACGGTTACATGAGCTCCACTGGAAGGAAATGAGCGAACTACCTGAGGAAACCATTGTCAACAAGTTAGTGTGGACTTTCTGCGGACCTTTCCACATCTGGACAATACCTTTCTTGGTGGTCGTGGATGATAGACAAGCATGCCCAGCAGTCGAGATCTTATCATCCACATGTGCGAAAGCAACAATTCCCCGTCGAGACAGATATTTTCTGAAGTGGGAATACCAGAGACTTTGAAAAGTGATAATGGAAGTCCTTTCCAATCAGAAGAATTTGCCCAATTTGACTAATTACTGCGGTTTTTACACATCACCGTGGTAACCCCCAATTGTGGCCTGAAGCGGAACAGCGAGGCCGAACGCTAAGCGGCAGTTTGTTGTACAGAACGTCTAAGTGCATTATTTGCCAGCAGGTTTTGTCCGACTTTACATCTAAAATCGGATTCATTTGATTTTGTTTGAAAAAATGACAATTTCCATAAAAGACCACCGATTTAGCATGCTAGTTTGACTTCTATCGATTAACTCTTATGCAAACAATTTTCAAAGATGTTAAACAAATGCAGGATCCAACAAAAAAATACTTTGACCAAATTTTTTTACACTGGTTTATAGCAGTCGTCAAAGTAGAGTTACTGTAATGACCTGTCCTTGACTGGTCTATAAATCTAAGCCTGACCACCGTCTGAGAAAAAATGGTCAGAGCGAGTTATTTATAAGGATGAAAAATACATGACCTTTGAACCATGAACTTTATAATCAGTCCTTTTAGGCCTGGCACAGTATTTAGCAATGCTTATAAACCAAACCCACAAGCAAGCAGGTACTTGACGAGACATTGTTGCCATACAAAACCCTAACCACATTAGACTTGATTATCAATCCCTGAACTGGTTTAAAGCAACTGGTTTTTTCAAAACTGAAATAATAAAAATATTAAAAAAAAAAAATTTCATTGAAAAAACAAACCCACCAGGGTATAAAAAAAAAAAAAAAAAAAAAAAAATTTAAAAAAAAAAAAAAAAAAAATGCCCACGTGGACCATAACTCATGTTTGTCACTACCGTATGCCAAAAGTCAAATTCAGTGCTGTTTAAGCACAAATCACTGATCAATCACTTGAATGTTCAGGGGCTGCCAACATGTCAACAAAAACTATTCAAAATTCAACAAACTGAACCTACATTTTACATCCTACCTAAATTACTTATGACTACCAAAAAAACCCACCTAATTAATTTGTAGCTTCTGGTTCAAAATATTTGCAATGGCAAATGTCAGGAAATTACATACAAGATTAAAATGAGCCAACATAACTCGCTTAAAAATAACTTGCCTCCTTCCTCTTACATGCCTCTCTCCTTCACAAAAAGTGATGTATCTATCCTCAATAAGAGTCAATAAAATTTGGTCCACACATACTTCAAAGCACATCCTTCTCTTTCAGACTCCAGTCACACACTGCTCAGTACCCACATAACACACACACACAAGAACACAAAAGGAACATACCAATAAATCCAATCACAATAGAGAGAGGTCAGCAGATGCAGAGTGGTGTGAAACTGAACAAAGAAATCACAGATGCCCAAACAAAAGGAAGAATGTCAGGGCCAGAGAGGAAATGTTTTGGAGTAGTAAAAGAAAAGAAAACATACAATAGCAAGAGTGACTGGACCTTCAAACAAAATAAAACTTTAAATATAATGAACTTAGAGAATCCCAATTTATGACAATATTTGTCATTGCGTGGTGTTTAAATTAATGAATGTACGTGGTGTACTTCAAACGTTTACATGCGACGTTGGATTGTTTCATTTTATAGGCAGGTTATGCATATTTTTATTAGAAATAATACTGCAATGGATTTCATTAAGTATTCAAAAGAATTATGTGCTGTAGTGACGTTTATGAATTGGGTTAATTTTTCCATATTTGTAGTTTTCGTGCATTTTGATCAAATTCATAATGGCACATGCCCCTGCAGGGCTTGTGCCTTTATTCATTGTCAAACTGAGCACATGTGCATATGCAATCAAAGCTAAAAATATTAAGCCATTGAACTCTTTTTCAACAACTGCTGGCATTTCTTTATTACATGAGAGCACATTAGTCCTGAAAATGTGTGTCAGCATGTAGTTGTTAATCACATTTTAATTAAGTATTGTGTTTGTTTGAAATCCTGGTGCTCATACGGAACGAGAGATTTTGAGGCACCCCAATATTGTGTTGTAATAGTAATTTCAAATAGATTAGACACTCAATAGATTTCTTACCTGGTATTTTGCTACAGAAATGTCTTAAAAGAGAGAAAAAAGGTGATTTTTGATTTGCTTATATTTCAATGTAAAACATAGGCTGAATTTCGTATTTGCCCCTATACAAAATTAGAAATTGCACAATTTTGTACCAAAGAAACATTTCTCAGCTTAATCCTTTCAGATGGGGATATTTTTGATTGAAAGCTTTACACCAGGGCAAAAATCAGAACTTTCGATTTTTTACGGACACCTGATATGTGAAATCTCTTGTTGCACCTTTAACAGAAAGTGAATATAGTTTATTTATTGTGTGTTAGCTATTTTACATTTGGCATAGATGTTGTAATAATCTTTAGCATAGAAGAATAGTTAAAGATGAGAATTCTGGGTGTATCGTTCATTTTTATGAGTCTCACTAACAGGTCAATCCCAAGTATCAGAAGATATAACAAATATTATAACATTTGATAGTAGGTAAAAGTAATTTGGTGAAGTGACAGTCATATTTTGAATCAGATGTACTACAATGTGATTGTCTTATCTTCACAGCTCTTTCAGCATGTGAGAGTGATCCTTGCCAGAATGGAGCCACCTGCTTTGAAAGCTCTACTACATTTACATACTCATGCCTGTGTGAAGTTGGTTATGAAGGCACCAATTGTGAAAACCCTACCAGTGAGTGTGCCTCATCACCGTGTCTCAATGGTGCTACCTGTACTGACCAAGTTGATGGATATCAATGCCAGTGTGTTGGAGGATGGGAAGGAACAAATTGTGAAATAGGTATGTTGTTTTACTACTCATTCTTCCTAAAGTAGCATAATGACTTATCAGGAGTGGCTTGAACACACAACAGCTGGTCAAGTGTGTTATTGCATAAAACTGTTTACAGTCTAAATCTGTCCAGAACTGAAATTTGTCCACTTTTTAGTGATCACAAACATTGGCATGATATACTTGTGCCTTCCCGTAATTCGAGTTTTTCCTTCTCTTGTTTACTGTTGGCTCACAAAATTGTATTGCTAAATTTTGGAAAGTGCAACGAGAAGAAAAAACATGGGTCCCAAAAAAATGTGAAATTTCTGATTTTTGGCACTGTTGTAAGCTTTATTTCAAAAACATCACCATATGTAAGGATTAAGCTGAGAACTGTTTCTTCTTTGGTAGCAAAAATTGTGAAATTTCTATTTTTGTACAGGAGCAAATACAAATTCAGCCTATGTTGTCTATTGAAATATACATCTAAAATCACGTTCTGTTTTCACTTTAGATAATACTGTACCAAAATACAGGTAACGGAAATATTTGAGTGTCTAATCATTATGAAGTTCACTAAATATGACACCTTAACATGGATGTCTCAAACTCTCTCGTTTGCACCTTTAAATCAATCGCACTGTTTTTTCTTTTCTTCGCCTAATACATACATGACCTAATGGGCATATCTGGAATAAATTTCGAGCGCTGTTGTAGTCAACATTTTTGTGCCCCTGGGGCAAGATACTAATCGGTCAATTGCTCAATCAACCTCAATGTGGAAATACTAATTCAAGTGCGATAGGAAGTGCACTTAAACAAATACTTGACGGAGGAGCAAATGATTTTACGATTTCTGATGCAGCATAATAATAATAGGCAATAGCACTTTGGAGATTTGAACTGTTTATTGGTGATAAAGTGCTGTAAAACCTGATAATTATGTATTATATTCTAAAGCATATTTGTTTGAAAATTAGCATATTGTTTATGCCAACACTTTCATTGTTGGAATAGTTTCACATATGTTTCCCAGATATTCATCTCTCACATATTCTTCAATTTCTCCCGAACCCACAGAAAAATGATTTCCATGTGAACAGCTCACCCTCTGAATGGTGGCGCATGCTTCAGCATCACGCTCAATGATGGCTACTCCGTTTTTGCCTGTGGGGCTGGGACGGCCAAAACTGTGACATAGACACACAGACTTCTGTGAATCAGCTCCGTGTAGGAAGGTGGTGTTTGTGTAGATTTGGCTCAGGATTGAGTGCCAGTGTGGGCCACAATGGACAGGGGATAATTGCGAAACAGGTTAGAGTTCATATTGTTCTCTCATATTATCAGGCTTATGGCTTATTTGTAACATTTGTATCCCTCTATATAGTTGTTGACATTGTGCATCCTGATTTTAGTAACATTATAGCAGTTTATTTGTGAATTTCTGGATGGAAACACAAGCATATAATATGAAAAAGGTATGACTTCATCAAGGCACGAACAAATATTGATCCACACATCTAAAATCTTATCCTAACAATCCTGTTATGTGACCTACTAAAGTTGTCACAACTTCTGCAAGCTGTCACTGACACTCGTAAATTTTTATGCACAGTGGGAATGTCAGACAGTTAATTAATTGCATTTCATTGCATGTAATGTTCAAAGATTGTGACCAATAAAAGATTCAACGAAAATATAATTTTTTTCACTATTTTGCTAATGGCACAAATATTTTATTGTAAAACCGTCTAACAAGATGGAATTGTGGCAAAACATGCTTATGTGTGCATTGTTTTGTTTCTGGTAGTTCTCACTACAATCTTGGACAAAAGTACCTTGTGAAAATTTGCTCTTTTACACTTGCATAATTTGACCATTTTTGAAGGTATGAAATTAAGCTATTTTTGGTATCAAGCTTAAAGCTTTTGCTAATCCATAAAACCTCCCCCTATCCCACCAATCAATGTTGAGTGTTGTTAGGTGCACTGTACCACAATTTCAGGTTTCAACTTTGTTCCGGGGGAAAAGGGGGCGATTTTACTGTATGTTAAGAAAAGTGTGCCAAAACTTTTGTCCAATATTGTAGCATGGATGATTCCCCAGATATAACAAACTGCATATTAGATCACAGTTTACAGTTATGGGATAAATGACAAATGTTGAATCAGATATGATACAATTTGATCATCTTCTCTTTACATCTTCAGTTATTTCAGCATGTGAGAGTGATCCTTGCCAGAATGGAGCCACCTGTTTTGAAAGCTCTACTACATTTACATACTCATGCCTGTGTGAAGTTGGTTATGAAGGCATCAATTGTGAAAACCCTACCAGTGAGTGTGCCTCATCACCCTGTCTCAATGGTGCAACATTTACTGACCAAGTTGAGGGATATCAATGCCTGTGTGTTGGAGGATGGGAAGGAACAAATTGTGAATCTGGTAGGTGTTTTTACTACTCTTTCTTCCTAAGTAGAACAGATAATGACTTATCAGAGTGGCTTCAACAACAAAGCTAGTTCAGTGTGTTTAACTTAATGATTTCATGCTCAAAAATATTTTCTATTATATCAGTTGTACATTTGAAAGATTGTAGTAGGGAAACCCATGAACTTTTTTTTACAACTTCAAAGCAAAAAATAAATTTACTTGTGCTATAGTTGGAACTATTTTTAAGCACGATTTGGTGTATTTCCACATTGGAAATTCCACATCCTCTTGAATTTCACATGTGGGGAAAGACAACCGTCCGCTTGTATTTCCACATGTGGATAGTCACCGCAACATGTGTATATCCACATCTCTTATTTGTGAAATCCACCTATCCCCGCTTCCCCCCTTTACATGTGGGATTCACCCATCGCTTGTAATTTCTCCGCCTGTGGATATTCGCTAAAATTCGTGTATTTCCACCATGTGGATATTCACTGAAAAATGTGTATCTCCGCACTTTGGTATATTCACAGCTCTCCGTGAATTTCCACATGTGGATATTATCCGATAATGTTTATTTCCACATGTGGATAGTCGCTAAAATGCGTATTTCCACATGTGGAATTCACCAAAAATGTTGTAGTCCGCGAACGTTGGTATAGTTCCCAGATCTCCGCGAATTGCCATCCACATTGGATATCACCTAAAAGGCGTATCCCGCACGTATGGTATATTCACCGGATCCCCGTTCTATCCTCATGTGTATATTCACCGAATAAGCGTATCTCTCGCATGTCGGTATAGTTCACCCCGATGCCCCAGTCATTGTATGTCATATATTTTTCCGTTAATTTAAAGCATTTTTGATTAAAATGAAAGAACAGTGAAAAAAGTGGTGTTCCGTATGATCCCAAAATTGCCGACAATAGATCAAAATCAGGTCTTAAGAATGAGCAATTATCCATGTATCATAGAATATCAGAGAGGTGAAAGTAAATTTAAAATCGTTGCTCATTTTAAACCCTGTACAACAACTAAAGAGCTGATAAATTCAATCATTGGTGTCCGAGATGCGGGACTTGATTGGAGCTAATTGGCAGGGTTTGGTTGAATATGGCTTATCATCCCTTGAAATCGGCATCATTTATCGGCACGCGCTTAGTGTGCCAGCATGTTTTATAATCATTGGTGGTAGCAGGGATATTGATAGCCGTGTTTTTTTCTGGCCGTTTGTATGAGTGTAATGGAGGTTTAGGAAATAATTTACCAAGTGTTGAGCAAGATTTAATTTTTACCCAATTCCAGACAAAAATATTCGAAACTGTCTACTTTTATGCTCTAGATTTGCTCAAAATCTGTGGGTTAAGATTTAGCAGAGATCAGAATTCAATGAAGACAGAAAACTTATCTTTGTTACAATTTTAAAAATTGACTCTAGTTCTGAACTCGCCAAAAGATCCTTATATCGAATGTAAATTTCAGAAAATCGCAACGGTTTGTTGTTGACAGGTGTCCGAGGGGAGGGGATCGGAGGAGGGGCTGGGGAAGGGTAGACACGAGCTCTTTATTTGTACTTTTGGGGTGTGTGTTCTGAAGCTGAGTTTTAAAAGATATTTCGAAAAAAAACAGCCAGTGTATATTAGGGGCGTAAAAAGACATTTCTTGGCCTCATCTCGTTCGTGTGACGTACTTAGCCGTCACAAAAGGTTCATCACGCAAAAGTTTTAGACCAAATCGAGTAGATTTTCTGTAGTTTTATCACAACATTATGATCTTTGATCTAAAATCAGAACTGTAACGAGAAACTGATCATTTTTGTTCCAAGGTAGCAGACCTCTAAATGCTTCCGGTGAAAAGTGTGGCATACCTTTCACTGCAAGTAATCTCATACACGGTGGGCCTTTAGCATGTTATATCAGTTATATTTGTTGAAAACTTAATTTGGTGGAAACATTTAGCTGAGAGTGTGTAGAATTACGGAATATTTGCGCAACTTTAGAGCACGAAGTATTTTGATGGAAAATAGGGCGGATAGCCCAGCCCTCGTAATGAGTTCTGACGATATTTGAAGTACGGAACACACATTGCTTGAATTGGATTCGCAGAATAGCGAAACAACCTTGTGTCTGAACTTGGAAGCCTTTTCGACAAAAATAAGAAGTGCACCGGAAGAAGATTCTCATTTTTGATACCAAATATTGGGGTGTTTCGTGTGCTAATTTTCGAGCTACGTCCAACTATATTATATAGTCTTTGCACTCAAAATATTTAGAGGTCTGCTTCAATATCAGTGTCTTTGTTGCGCAGCATTTTTCCACCACCTTTTGCGATGCGTAATCTTCATCTCTTTTGTTACAATTTTATATAGAATTAAATCACCAACTGAATTAAGAATGATTATTATTCTAGCCATTGTTAGTTGAATTTATTACTTTTATTATGACATAAGATTGATACGGTTAATTATCATATGTAATAATTCAATGCCTTATTAGTGTCACTTAGGGACTTTGAGTTAGTGTCACCGCATATTTTTATCATTCTAGTTGATTCTAAGTTTATTTACGTAAACTATCTGTAAATCATTCCGAAGTGCATATTTTCACTGAGAATCGCATGGATAATCATCCAAAATACCGCACCTATCAGGAATCAATAAGGTAAATTAAAACTAGGAATATTAATAAGTTCTAACTACATTTAATACAGAATAAATTAACACGTTTAGAAAGATCATCGTGTAAAAATCAACCGTGCCAACACATTTGGATTCATATAAATACAATATTGAAGGTCCATGCCATCGCTAATATAGCCTCGTCCCCTCCGAGATCATTTTTGGACTACCTTTTGACTCAAACCCGGTAAGTTTATATAACAACTTGTTTGAACCAACTTACTAAGAAGAACAATGTTCAAAACAAACAAGAAATGACAGGAAAAACTATACGAACAGGAGCCTATAACAAGATAAAGAAAAGGACTTAATACTGAAGATAAAGACAGCTTAGATAATGCTTGTAGAGATATTGTAATAAGTATCAGTCATAAGTCTTCATGTTGTTTGTAATATGTGATTTTTTGGCAGAACGAAGGAGTTGGTTAAGAATGTTCCGATGTTTGATGATTTTCACTTTGTTTTCTTTAATTCGGTGCATTGAGATATTTTATAAAATTTTTCTTTAGTTTGAATCGATTTAAGATAAACTTTAGTAACCCAATGAGTTTTATGTGAATTTAAACGTTTTAGAAACGCCGATTACCTTTCACATTGGACAATGCACATTGAACAATGAAAGCATCGAACACTTTATCATGAAGTTTGTTGTATCCTCTTCAGGATAATCTAAATAGTTACCAAAATTCCATCAATCAAGACGTGCGTTATTTAATCCCCCCCCCCCAATTTTTTTCATGCTTTGTAATGGGGCGTGATTTCTGATACATAGAGAACTACTGCTTAAAGTAGATTTTGCTTTTGTTAAAAAGGTATGAAAGTGATTGGAGAGCTATGTAACTAATAATATACCAATTACCGTACTCCGAATCTAAAAGTGGGAATATGAGGCGTAAACAGAAAGACGCGTAAAAAGGGTCTCCAGTGTCCCATAGCCCCCCCTCACCCCCGACCAGAATGTATAAAGATGATGTCTATATCACCATGCACATCTTGTTTGATCACATCTGTCCCGGGTCTGAGTAAGGTCTGTTTCGTCGCTCCTTTTCCTGTAATTGTATATGCTATCTTCCGTCATTTCAATTTTATGTTCTATGATTATATAATAACAATTGTTTGTTTTAAGTAAATGTAGGATCCTCACTTTCCTTTATGATCCTACTCCATCAAATGTTCCTCCTTTATAACATTAGCTATATACATACTGATTATCCTTTATTATAATCACTGCTTACTTGATCAACTGACAGTGTTATCTATCTTTTTGTATATATATATATCCTTTTTAACATGAGAATGTATATATATACAACTTTGTATTGAATACTTAGGTTTTATTATTAGACTCAAAATACTTAGGCATTGCAATCTCTATATAACTACATTTGTATCATGAACCATTGTTCGCTTAAATGAAATAAATGTTAAAATAATAAACAAGGAAGAACTTAAAATTACCTTGGTACAAGACCAGAAATGTTGGTGTCGTTTTAACGCAGGGAGCGTAGACTCGGTTGGATGCAGTTTAAAAAAAAACAGCATCTCATTTACTAGAAAAATTTAACAGTTATTTTTAAAATGTTTTCTGAAGGGACCCTAATGTGTAAGTGCCCGTAGTGCGCGTCTTGAAAAGTAAATGTTTACCCCCCATTTGTATTAATTCTCCGTATGTTGAAGTATGGAAATTTTTACCTAATAATATCGGAAAATTGGAGAAAAAAAACGTCGCTCCTATATTTATTATTTATTTTTTTTTTGTTGATTGGTTTCTTCCCGAAAATTTCCCAATAGTCTGTGGTAAATCTTACCATTTTGGACCAAATTGTACTTCTTGACACTAGTTCCTCTCAAAAATAAGATAGTAATCACTTTTACTTTGAGAATCTTATTAGCCCATGTTATCAAAAATTAACTTGAAGCAATTCATGTTATTTCAATCATTATGGCAACACCGTACGAGAAAATGTTTGATGAGAGTCACAAATTACCGTCACAGAGCAGTTTGCCACTTTGAACTGACCGCATAAGTGTGAATCTTGGAATCAATAGACATTGACCTCGCAGTGGATCCATAGATTATTGACCTCGCATGTCAATCAATAGATAATTGACGTCGCGTGGAGTCGGTAAAATGGCCTACTGACCAAGATTCATTTTATTTCAGCAAACCTATCAACCTAACAGGAAAAGGCGAGAGAACAGTCATTACAACCTTATGTACTTAAAAAAGTAACAATTGAAAACAAATTTTATTATTTACTAACTAAATAAATTTCCCTTCCCAAACAAAGATTTTGAAATATTTTCGTGTATTATTTTGTTTTTTAAGTCACAACATCTTCCAGCCATTAGAGGATTCTGACATTCCGTTTGCATGTCAGTATAAACCTATATACAAACCATCGGAAAACTAAACTGCTACATTCCGTGTTGCGTTAAAATGCGCTTATCCGTGTTAAAGTTACACCGCGACTAGAAACCAAATCATTTTGCTTAGCCGTAAGTCTGGGTGGAACCTTTTCTCATTATTCTTTTGAAATAATTGAACGGGATTCTGTGAATTACCAAAAATGCGGATATAATACATTTGTGAAATCCACATTGGAATTCACGTGTTCGGTGAATAGCCACGTGTGGTGACATATCCCATTTTCGGTGGATATCCGCATGTGAAAATGCACGGAAGACGGTGAATAGTACCAACTGCGGAGAATATACATGTTCTTCGGGTGAATATCCACATGTGGAAATCACGGGGATGCGTAATAAAACCTAAACCTCATAGAAAAACTGACTTATTGGGTAGTAGCTTTTGGTCAAGATAATGAGAATATTTAGAATGGCAAGGCTTATTTTAAAAATTTTGCAACTTTTTATTTTTTTACATTTTTTCACATTTCACCTCATTTCGCTATTCTTTGCTGACAGAGCCAATAGGACCTAGATAGTTGGAACAATATTTGAATGACAGGTGAATCGTGAAATGTGAGCACGAGTTTGATTGACATTGTCATGTCGCCATTGTATGACAGATCAGCGAAATCTTGTTGTCGAGATCAGTACATCTTTTGTTAGTGGGTTCTTGTGGATCAATCATGTCAATTAAGAAGCAGAGATGCTAGTGTCGGTTTTAAAGAGACCTATATTGAGCCTGTCATTTACGTGAGTTTATGGAATTACATGAAGTCGATGTTGATTGGGATGTTTAATCCACGACTTGGGTTCCCATTTACGAATAATTTTAACAGTGGCTGGCTTGATTGGCCAACATACCACTTTTTAGAAAACAATCCAATAGTAGGCGGAGATCACCACATTTTTCGGTGAATATCCACATGTGATTCCACGAGATATCGTTGAATATACAACGTGCGGAGGTACACATTTTCGGTGAATATCCACATTGAATTGACGAGGATCGGAAATATACCAACGTGCCGGAGATTCACATTTTTCGGTGAATTTCCACATTGAAGCCACAATCAGTATTGTTTTCTATAAAAGTCAAATGGCCATTTTGTATCTAACTATCTAGTGTTACGTTACATCAACACTTACCGTTTGTGAAAAAAGACACTAGGATTTAAAGCATTTCCTTGGAAGATGTCATTTACCGGCTGTTTCAGCCATAGGAAAAGACGGATCCCGACTTTTTTCTTAGTAAACAAAGCATCAATATCATAATTTCTTGACACATACGGTGTGTTAAGCCTTTAGCCAACTTACAGGGGTCTTTCTTTGACAATCAGTTTCCAATACAACAGTGCAAAAAATGGACTTTGATGAAAAATAGGGGAGCAATTTGTTGACATTTTGAAAATGCTGATAATAGCTTTAGATATGAGAATTTTCTGAAAAAGCCAATAGTAGCTAATAATAGGTTGGAAAATATTTGAATGACAGGTAAATGTGAAACGTGAGCACGATGAGGTTTGATGACATTGTCCTTAGTCGCCCTTGTATGAAATATCATCGAAACTGTTGTCGGTCAGTAACATTCTTTGTTAGTTGGGTTCTTGTGATCAATCATGGCAATAAGGAGAGATGCTAGTGTCGGTTTTAAGAAAGACGCTATATTGGTCCTGCGTCCATTTACTTGAGTTTAATTACAAAGTTCGATTTGATTGCTGTTAATCACGAATGTGCCATTTACGATAATTTTAATCAGTGCTGGCTTGAATTGGCCAACATGAACGACGTTTAGAAAGCAATCCATTCGGAGATAACATTTGCGGTGAACTTCCACATTGGAAATTCACGATGATCGGTGAATATACCAACAGCGGGACATACCCTATTTTGGTGAATATCCCACATGTGGAAATTCGCTGAGATCTGTGAATATACCAACGTTGCTTAGATACCATTTTTCGGGAAATATCCACATGTGGAAATTCACGGAGATCTGTGAAGATACCAACGTGCGGAGATACACATTTTTCGGTGAATATCCACATGTGGACATTCACGGAGATCTTGAATATACCAACGTGCGGAATACACATTTTGCAGTGAATATCCCCATGTGGAAATACACATTTTTCGGTGAATACCACATACTAAATACAAGCGGACCGGTGAATTACCAACATTCGCAGATACACATTTTGTTCGGTAATATCCACATTTGGAATACAACGGACCGGTTGTATTTCCACATGTGGAATTCAGAGATTGGTGCACATTTTCCACATGTGGAAATACACCAACATCGTGCTCAATTAATACCTGTATATGAGAAAGTCCTGTGTTTACATGCTTAGAGACTTTCTTGCAAGTGCTGCTATAACAGCCATGAATTTTCTGGTAATGGGTTCTATTAAATATAAGATCTTTGTGCAATAAAACATTTCTTTGTGTTTAAATGCTATTAATGAACCTTGGTATCTACCAGGTACTCGTAACATAATTGGGGGTGCTTAACCGGGAAATTGATTGAGCTAACTTGAAACCTTATTGTTACAGTCAATAGATTTATCTGAAGTTGTATTGCCCGTTTTTCAATGTTGGCTCAACATTGCAAAAGTGCTTATTTGGATTAATCTAGTGCATTTTCTTTTTCCACCTGATACATTACCTGTGATCAGCTTGGATAAGATAGGTACAAACTCCTTTTTTGAAAACCCTATTGTATATGCAAACACTGTTCATTGGTTGATAATTCATTGTTTTCCCTGCTATTCATCTCTCAACATATTCTTCACACTACAGAAATGATTCCATGTGACACTCACCCGTCATGAATGGTGGCGTATGCTTCAGCAGTCAACTCATGAATGGCTACTGGCTACTCCTGTTGTTTGCCTTGGGGATGGGAAGGCCAAAACTGTGGACATAGATATACAGACTCTGTGCATCAGCTCCTTGTAGAAATGGTGGTGTTTGTGTAGATGGCTCACTGGATATAGTGCCAGTGTTGGGCCACAATTGGAGCAGGGATACTTGCGAAACAGGTTGTATGTTTTCCTTATTGTTCTTTCCCAGTAAAGCAGGCTTATGGATACAATCAATGTTAACTTCTGGTGAATCTCGCTGTCCAAAATCAGAAATTGTATAATAAAGGCATGTCATAGTTTATTGGTAAATGACAATGTTGAATCAATTGATACTGTGGACTATCTTATCTTCACATCTTCAGTTTATTTCAGCAGTGAAGAGGAATCCTTGCGCAAAATTGAGCCACCTGTTTTGAATAGCTCATACTCATTTACCATACTCATGCCTGTGGTGAAGTTGGTTATGAAGCGGTCAATTTGTGAAAACCTACCAGCAATTGTGCACTCGGCACCCTGTCTCACATGGTGGCAACTGTCCTGACCAATTGATTGATATCAATGCCAGTGTGTTGGAGGATGGGAAGGAACATAATTGTGAAATAGGAGGGTGTTTTCATTGTTTTTCGCTAAAGTGCTTAATGACTTATCGGAGTGGCTTCAAAATAACACAAAGTTTGTTAGTTTGTTTAGCTTCCTGATTTTTGTGATCAAAATTTGTACTGTAAAAAGAGTGCAAAGATGGAAACACCTAATCTTTTTTTTACACTTTTGAAGAAAAGATGGAATTCACTGTGCTAATAGATAAAAGTCTGTGTTATTATGTTTGGAGACCTTAAGCTCTGCTATATAAATAGCTGAGGATTTTCCTGGTATGGTGCAATGAAATATAAGATCATTGCACTAGTAAGACACTTTCTTTGTGTTTACATGGTATATACCTGTATGTAACAGAAATTATGGGTGCTAACCTGGATTGAATTGAGCTAAATGTGAACCTTAATTTTACATGACAGTGCTTGAAGGTCCAAATACCCTTTGTCATGTTGGCCTTCAACTTCGCATTGCTAATTTTGTCAAACCTAGCTCTCTTTCTTTTTCTGCATAATAACACTACCTATGCTCCAGAAGATGTAGTAACACTTATTTTGAAAACAGCAGATTTTTAAGCAAACCTTTCATTGTGTTGAATAGTTCAATTTGTTTTCCCCAGATAATCTCATCTCTCAACCTAGTCTGCTTTTCACATACCACAGAAATGATTCCATGTGACAGTTCACCCCCACCCTGCAGGAAGGGCGCGTATCGTCAGCATTCAACTCATGATGACTACTTCCGGTTTTTGTCCTCTGCGGCATGGAAGGCCAAAACTGTGACATAGACACAGACTTCTGTGCATCAGCTCCTGTGAAATGGTGTGTGTTTGTGTAGAGTTTGGCTCAGTGATAGAGTGCCAGTGGTGGGGCCACACTTGACAGTGTAATAATGTGAAACAGGGGTTATTTCCATTATTGTTCTTTCAGTAAAGCAGGTTTATGGTCCTCATTGTTTAAATCTCATGGCGAATCTCACTGTCAGAAGATTTAATAAATTGTATGTTAGAAAGCTGTAATAGTTATTGTAAAATGACAATGTTGAATCAATATGATACCATTGATCATCTTCTCTTCACATCTTCAGTTATTTCAAGCATGTGAGAGGTAATCCTTGCCAGAATGGAGCCACCGGTTGAAAGCTTTACATTTACTTATTCATGCTTGTGCGAAGTTGTTATGAAGGCGTCACTATGTGAAACAAACTTCTATGTGGATGTGCCTCATCACCCTTCCCCAATGGTGCTACATGTACTCTACCACGTTGATGGAGATCCTGCCATGTGTTTGGAGGATGGAAGGAACAAATTGTAAATAGGTGTGTTTTACACTCTTTCTTCTAAAGTAGAACAATATGACGACGGATCAGGGAGTGGCTTCAACCCAACCACACAGCTAGTTAAGTGGGTTTTAACTTAATGGATTCATGATCAAAAATATTTTATATATCGGTTGGTAACATTTTGAAAAGATTGAAAAAACTTAAGTTGGTTTTTTTTTTACAACTTCAAAGAAAAAATGTAATTTTACTGTGCTATTTGAGAAAGTCTGTGTTTACATGCTAGAGACCGTTCTAGTGAAAGTGCTGCTATAACAAGCCAGGAATTTTCTGTATGGTGCATGACATCTAGATCATTTGTGCATATAACATGTCTTTGTGTTTTTTAAATGCTAGTATGACCTGGTATTACGCAGTACTGAACAAAAATTGGTGTGCTTAACCGGTCATTGGATTGAGCTAAATTTGAACCTTATTGTTAAATCAAGAATAGTCTCGAACTTGTATTGCCCTTTTTTTCAATGTTGGCTCAACATTGCATTGCTATGTTGGATAATCTAGGTGTCAGTTTCTTTTTTCGCCTTGATCATTACCTGTGATTCATTCGGATATAGATAGGTAAAACCTATTTTGAAACACTATTGTATAGTCAAACACTTTTCATGTGAATAGATTCATATCTTTCCCTGATAATTCATCTCTCAACATATTCTTCACACTACAGAAATGAGTCCATGTGACAGCTCACCCTGCATGAATGGTGGCGTATGCTTCAGCAGTCAACTCAATGGATGGCTACTCCTGTTTTTGCCTTGTGGGAGGGGAAGGCCAAAAACTGTGACAATAGATACATACTTCTGTTTGCATCCACTTCCTTGGTAGAAATGGTGGTGTTTGTGTAGATTTGGCTCAGGATATGAGTGCAGTGGTGGGCGCCACAATGGACAGGTATACTTGCGAAACAGGTTAGAGTTTCTATTTGTTCTCTCAGCATAGACTTACGGGTGCAATAATGTTTAATTTCTAGTGAAATTCCATTACAGAAGATTTACAATAGATAGCAGGTCAGTTAATGATAAATGACAAATTTTGAAGCTTTATACGATATCATTTGATCATCTTATCTTTACATCTTCAGTTATTTCAGCATGTGAGAGTGAGCCTTGCCAAAATGGGCCACCTGTTTGAAAGCTCGACTACAAATATACATACTCATGAGCCTTGTGAGTTGGTTATGATGCGTCATTGTGAAACCATACCATGTAGTGTGCCTCATCACTCATCCGTGGGTTCGCAATGTGCTACAAGTACTGACCACGTTTGTGGATATCATGCCAGTGTTTGGGATGGGAATGGCACAAATTTGTGAAATAGGAATGTTATTACTACTCTTCTTCTCTTTCTTCCTAAAGTAGTGGGAGGACTTATCATGAATGCTTCAACTCCACCAAGCATGGTGTAAGTGTGTTTAGCTTCATGATTTTCATGATACATGGATATTATTTCCGTGTGTACCTTTTGTGAAAAGAGTTTTGCAAGGAGGAAAACCCATAAACTTTTTTTACATTGAAAAGAAAAAAATTAATTTACGAGTTCGATTGAGAAATGGTGCTTTGAAATATAAGATCATTTGTGCAATCGAAACATGTTTCTTTGTGTTTAAATGCTATTTTGACCTTGGTATCTACAGGGTACTGTAACAGAAATGGGGGGGGGCTCGTCTTACGGGAATTGAATTGAGCTAACTTTGAGTATAATTGTTCACATCATAATAGTGTTTATATTGTAATTGCCCTTTTTTTCAATGCTGAGCAACATTGCATTGCTAATTTTTTGGATTAGTCTAGCTCAGTTTCTTTTCCGCTTATTACATACTGTGATCTTTTTGGATATAGAAGGTAAAACCTATTTTGAAAACACATATTGTGTTGCAAACACTCGTCATTGTTGGATATATTCATATCTTCCCCTTCCCTGATAATTTATCTCTCAACATAATTCTCACCTATCAGAAATGAATTCCATGGTGACAGCTCACCCTGCATGAATGGTGGTTATCTTTCCGCCGTCAACTCATGAGAACTACTACTCCTGTTTTGCCTTGTGGATTGGGAAGGCAAGACCTAGTGACATAGACACAGACTTCTGTGCATCACAGCTCCTTTTAGAAAAATTGGTGGTGTTTGTGTAGACTTGGCTCAGGGATATGAGTGCCAGTGTGGGCCACAATGGCCGGGAATGGCGAAACAGTTTTGAGTTTTTATATTGTGTCTCCTCAGTATATCATACTTAACTGGTGCATTAATGTTAAAGGTGCATGTTCCCTCGTCTTTGGACCGGTCCCCTGATTTACCCGGACGTAATATCGATTTGATATCATATGAAGGCCTGTATTTTTTCCTCATTGTCGTCCCTGAAATTATAGCCCTCAAATCCATTTATTTAAAAATCCCAATATAAACAACGCCGTTTTAGTGGTTAACCCTCAGTATAACATATTTATGAATATGGCTTTGCAACAGCATTTGTTGCAATCTACCATCCCAAAAAAAACCTCAAGTTTTGTTTCTACGGTACTTGATGGGTGTAATGTGCAAGTGCCAGGCTCCATATCCAGTAAGAACACATACACATAAATCTGTACAAGCACCTTTAATTTTCTGGTGAATTCCTTATTCTCATGAAGATTTACAAAACTGCATATAGATGAGCAGTACCAGTTAATGGATAATGACCAAATGTTGAATCTATATAATAGCAATTTGAATCATCTTATCTTCACATCTTAGTTATTTCAGAATGTGAAGTGATCCTTCCAAAAAAAAGAATGGAGCCACCTGTTTTTGAAAGCTCTACTTACATTTTACATACTATCCTGTTGAATTTGGTTATGAATGCGTCATTGTGAAAACCCGACCATGAGTGTGCCTCAACACCGTGTCTCAAATGGTGCTCCATGTACTGACCAAGTTGGTGTGGATATCAAGGCCATGGTGTTGAGGATGGGAAGGCACAAATTGTGAAATAGTTAGTGTTTCTTACTACGGTTTCTTCCTTCTCAAGAGTGATCTCACTACATAAGAGCTGGTCAAGTGACCTCCCATTCTTACAACCTCTGTCAATACCCTTTTTGACCCCTCAATGGCTTTTTAATACTTGCATGTTTCATTACCCAGTGAAGTAGATCGGTTTCCCTGAATTTCATTAGTTGTTGTTTGAAGTACGTGTCAAGAATTCGTACAGTTTCACTTTTTGCCGCATGTGATCAACCAAGTGCAAGTGACTGTGCATAGCTGACATTAGACGCTAAGACACTCCCCCGTTTTATCTCCAAGTTCTAGCATAAATATATTGTACCTTACACCTACGCTAATATCTGTGCTTTATTCCGTTTATTGGTATACCTGCAATTTTTTCTGTATCAAATAACATTGTATTTATGTTTTTTTGTCATGGTCAAATTTGTCCTGTTCAAATTTGATTTTTCTGATGGTTATCTCTCATTCAGATGTCCAGGAATTTCTAGTATCCCCGTTCAAAACTGGGGAAGCTGTTTTAGGGAATCAATGGCTACTTCTGCCTGTCTACCGTGGATGGGAAGGAACAGAACTGTGACCTGGTAGGTGAGAAAATTTAAAAGGTCCTCAAATGGTATAAGATGCAGAGACTTCCATGTATTGAAAAATAAGCTCAGAATATGAAGTTGTTAAAGGTACTGTTAAAAAAAACAATCAATTCCTCCCCTTTGGCCGCACACAAGCAAATTTTCCAACTGATAGAAAGATATTTGGATACTCTCTGCCATTAAAGCCAAACAATGTCATACCTTCTGTTAAAGTTATAGTTAAACATCTTTGAAATTCAAAGATTTTAGATATCCTTGACTCTTGTATGTAAAAGAATTCCATTTTGATTGTATTCGTCCCCACATCACATACTGTCTTATCTTACAAAATTGCCGTTTTCGAGAAAATCGCCGTTGAAATTCTACACCAGGAGATTTCAATGTTTGTACATTTGGGAATTAACCTTGCATTTACTTGTTTAATTTTGCATATGAAGAACACCCATTTTGCTGAAAGTTAAGTTTTTCACCTTGGCTGATTTTTTGAAATCATTGTATTCTGATATAAGCTACAAGTCATAATCTGTATGTGCAATGCAAAAAAGTCTATTTCACATAGACGCTAATTTACCTTTATATTTCAATGCGTTCAGATAGAGCCTGTATGTGAAACACGTCTTGTTCACGCACAAGGCAGATACGACGCACATAGATCTGTATGTGAAAAGCGTAAACAGCTTGTTTTATGAACAGCATTAATTACACGCCTATTGAAATTACGTGTATATGAAACATACGACAGTATGTGAAATCGCGATATGCAGTTTTGAGCTTATTGATCAAAATTCTTAATTAATATCTCACTAACTAGGTCACTCTCAAGATTGTAACTTTGTGCATGTATAGACCATAATTAACATTATAAGTACATATGTAAAATATCTCAAAAAAGTAAAAAAATGTCAGGTAAGACAGTATGTGATGTGGGCACAGTGCTAATTCATGCGCGTTGCCAGGATCCCGAACACCAGGGGTACGGATCCTGAGGATGTTCCAAACTACAATGGCAGGGGGTCCTGGCCCCCCGGTGGCAGAGCCCCTGTTTGCCCTTGAAAGTATGCATTTCTTCATAATTTGAGCCTTACTTCATTGCCCACTCCTTTTCTCATTTTTTGTAGACTCTTACCCCCAGGGTGCGTGCGCTCCCTCCGCACCCCTGGCTACTCACATGTAATTACATTGTTTGGAAGTAAACAATGTCCATTTTAAAAGAGGGAGGGGGGAGTTAAGTGCACCACACCTCTTTGTTTTTGTATTTGATGGGAGTATATTTTAATATAGCTTTTTATAGCTTGTTCTGTTTGTCATCTCTCAAATTTTGCCAGTGTAATTAACTTTCATATTTTTATTATATCTTGTAGCAATGCTTGCCTGTATCAGCTCACCTTGTCTGAATGGAGCCACATGTTTTGAAGGTCAGGGTTCAAATTCCTATGCATGTCTGTGTCCGACTGGCTATGAAGGCAGTATGTGCGAAATTGACATCAATTACTGTACACCTGGACCATGTTTAAATGGGGCCACCTGTGTGGACTTAGTGGATGGATACCAGTGCCAATGTGTAGTAGGATATGAAGGGACAAATTGTCAAATAGGTAAGTAAAAGGGTGGGTAAATATAAGTAATTTATTAGAATCAGGAACCTTCTGATTAGTTTATTAAAGACACTATCAGTGATCCACCGGAAAGACTCAAAATATTTGAAATTTGCAGGAGTAGCCTAAAGGTCCATGGCCCGATCGCTAATAGTCTCATCCCCAGGGACCCCAGATTTTACCGGAAGTGGTCAACATTTTGGTATCAGAAGAAAGCTAGTATTTTTCTCATTTACCCTGTGAAATTTTATGGCTAAAAGATGTTTGGTTTGGAAGTATTTTTTTTTTCAACTGAAAAATTGGAAGAAAAGAGCAATATTCAAAAGATTTGAATCGCCATTTATTTACGTGTTGTAGTAATTGTCGGTATGGACAGTATGACTAAAATATCCGATTTTGTCATTTTGGAGCTTTGGTGTTATAATTGTTAGGATATATTAGATACCGACACTTGTTCAGACATGCAAGAAGATTTTGTTGATTGTCTGATTTTGCAAAGCACTGATAGTGCCTTTAAACTTTTTCAAGTAATCATTTCTTGATAACACATTTGACACTTCAATTATCTTTGTTTGTGTTTAAAACCTTCCCAAAAGGTTGCTAAGCAGTCCCAGCAACCCTTGCCAAATGGTTGCAACTTGCTTTGAGAGCTGGCATCTCCTCCTATTACATGCTTATGCCCAGTAAGGTTATGAGCGGAATATGTGTGAGCGGGAAGGATGATAGATCATTGTGCTCCACCGTGTCAGAATGGAGCTCGGTGTGTGGATTTGTTGCTGGGTTTTCATGTGTCTGTTACTCCCGTTGGGAAGGACATACTGCCAAAACTGAGTATGGATTTTATATTTGCAGTAACGACGTGGTCCGTCTCTTCCCATGAGACCTTTTGAAGCTATTCAGATAGTGATTGGGACATGTGAAGCAACTGATGCGATTGTCCAAGGTTGGAACTATTGTGAGGCCCCTAGTGATATCAAGCAAAAGGTCAATTTATACAAATCAAACATTTTTTCACCAAAGGTTAGGACATGTAGGATTCAAAAGATATTTTTCCTATCAGGATTTCTGTGTTGTTTGTGTCACATTGCATTTTGGAACTCTTCAGAACTTTGCTGATATTATCCTAATTTCATCAACATGCAGAAGATGGATATTCAGGTTCTTTGAATATTCTTATGCCAATTTTGCCCAATGGAAGAGTAGGTGTCTTTTGGTTACAACTTGCTTACCAAGAATTTTTCTATATCTTCTTGCAGGTATATGCGCTTATTTTACCATTGTTATTATCTAAAGTAAATATTTCAAATTCCTAATTTCAAGATGCCATGGTAACAGATTCGATCTCCCCACCCACAATTGTCCAATTAAGGGTTTTAAGTAATTTTTATTATGCCATTTGCCCAATGGAAGAGTAGGGTTCTTTTGGTTACACTGCTTAACCAATATGATAGATCTTCTTGCAGGTCATATGCGCTTATTACCATTGTTAGGATCTAAAAGTAAAGTAATTTCAACTCCTAATTCAGATTGCCATGGAAACAGATAGATCTCCCCAATGTCAAGTAAGGTTTACGTAATTTGTTAGGAAAAAAATGTTGGTGTCTTAATATGCAAAAAGTTAAAAACAGCAAAAAACAAGGTATTGTACATCTCTCTGGTAATTCATTTTTTATGCCCATTCCATGTGGTCCTCTAATATATGTTAAGAATTAGGATTTGGGTTAGGGAATAACTATTATAAGGTTTAGGGGTGTCTTAAGGTTAGGATAAAATTAGCAGATGAAAGAAAATGTTTAACAGAAGTATTTACAAAAAATGAATCCTTTCCGACTATCAATTGCCAAAGTTATTAAATGGTACCACTTGTTAGTTTCAGTACATTATATATTAACATTTGTTTGGTCCCCTTTCAGATGTACCGAATGTGCCGTGATCCACTGTCAGAATGGCGGTGAATGTTGGGAAGGACTATCTTGTTGTGATTGTGCTCCTGGATACGAGGGACGAAACTGTGAAATGGAAGTGGAAATGGGCTAAAATGAGCCGGAGTATAAAGGAGATCAATCATATGAAGCGGTTCAATAATGGTTGAAAAGTTATCTCAACGTTGTCTCCAAGATGGCCGCCAACGGACACTTGGCCCTTATTTGATTTTGGTAACATAAACATTCTTACAAGATTAGTTTTAAGGAGTGGGTGCATGGAAAACCAGGAACTCGCAGACTATTCGTGACTGCTAATAGGACAGCCCAGATATTGTCTTGTAATAAGGGGGGAAACTGCAAAATGTTATATTTTCATTCTGATGTACACTTTTTTGTATGGTGCATTCGGCGTCCGAATGATCTCTTTAGGTTTCAGAAAAGCTCTAGTGTTCAATGCAAGTCTCATTCACCATTACAATCAATAATTGTGCCCCCAATGTTTTCAATTGAGTTGGTTAGCCATCATGGGAGTTACCTATACAGAATATTAACCAGGGATGGAGGGTGTTGTTAAAAATGTGTATTTAGAAGATCACTGAATTCTGATTCTCACATACAGCCGTGCATACTGCCATGAGATGTATATAATCTGTTATTCACTCAACATTACAGGAAGGTGTACACATTTCATGCTAGCATGGTCACTAGCATTTAGTACACATAATTGTTTGCTACATCCATACAAACAAACTATAGTTATTGTAATCAAATGCAAAAGCATTACCTCACTGAGACCTTGGTAATTCTTGATAGTTTCTGTTAATTGGATAGTCTTGGCTTGGACCAAAATATTCCATTTTATGGCCAAGAAAACGAGTGAAATGTTTGCAGTTTCTCCCGCTAAAGATATGTTTGAATTTATTGCTATTTGCTTTTAGATCATTATGCTAACATGGAGGTGTAAAATTACACAGCCACTTGGTGGTAATTCCTAGAGGGGATTCTAAAATTTGCACTGAAGTGAAAACACAGAAGTTGGGTGACTATATAAAAAAACACAACCAAAACCCAACCCCAAAACAATTAGGGGCAAGTGATCAGTTTGAAGGAGTATATCGTCACATACTGAAAAGAAACACAAACCCCAATATCTTAGTGTTACTATGTTTACATTATTACTGCTATATATTCATTATAATCTTATTCCCAGAAATGCTAGGACTGTCCAAGTTCTCCTTGTCTAAATGGTTGCCACCTGTTATGAACATCTTGATTCATCAGACTACCTATGTGTATGTCCACCTGGATTTATGAGGGCAACATGTGTGAGATTGATATAGACTATTGTGCACAGAGCTTGTCAAAATCGGTTCGCCACCTGTTTTTGAGCATCATGGTACAGCAGGTTACATAAGGTTTTTTTAACCTGCACCTGGATAATTGAAGGCAGTATGTGTGGAGGATTGACATGATTACTGGAATCAGAACCCGTCGAAATGGTGCCCACCGTTTGAGATCATGGTACAGCAGGTTACATATGCAACTGCCCAATTGGATACGAAGGCAGCATGTGTGAGATTGATATTGACATTGATGACATCCAGACCACGTCTAAATGGTTGCCAATGTTGAAACATATGGTCAGAGGCTACTTATGGAGCTGTCCACGGGTAGGAAGGCCAGGTGTGCGAGATAGATATTGACTATTTGATCAACACATGTCTAAATGGTGCCACCTGTTTAGAGCATCATGGCTAGAGGCTACTTATGTAAGCGTCCACCGGATATGAAGGCAGTATGTGCGAGATCGATATTGATTATTGTGCTTAAAACCGTGGTATAAAATGGTGCCACTGTTTTGAGGCAATTATGGATGCATGGTTGAAGGCTACTTCGTAGCTGTCCACCTGGCTATGACGCAATATGTGTGAAGGTTGACATGATTATTGGGCATCACAACCATGTCAAAATGGTGCCACCGGTTTTGAAGAATCATGGTACAGCAGGCTAATTTGTCGATGTCCACCTGGCTATGAAGGCAGTAGGTGTTGAGGTTGACATGATTATGTGATAACACACATGTCTAAATGGTGCTTGCCACACCGTTTTGAGGCATTATGGTCAGAAGGGCTACTTATGTAGCTGTCCACCTGGATATGAAGGCAGTATGGTGAGATTGACATTGATATTGTGCATTACAACCATGTCTAAATGGTGCCACTTGTTTTGAGCATTCTGGGCAGAAGGCTACTTATGAGCTGTCACCCGGATAATGAAGGCAAGATGGTGAGATCTGAAATTGATTTATGTGCATCAGAGGCATGTCAAATGTGCCCACATGTTTGAAAATCATGGACAGCAGGCACTATGTCGCGTCCACCTGGGTATGGAAGGCAGTATGTGCGAGCTTGACATTGATTTGTGCATCACAAACGGGTCTAAATGGTGCCACTGTTTTGCAGCATTATGGTTCAGCAAGGCTAATTAGGTAGCTGTCCACCTGGGTATGAAGGCAGTATGTGCGAGATCGATATTGACTATTGTGCCATCACAACCGTTGTCTAAATGGTGCCAACTGTTTTGAGGCATTAGGCTCAGATGGAAGGCTACTTATGTAGCTGTCAACCAGGCTATGAAGGCAATATGTGGAGATGACATTGATTATTGTGCATCACAACCATGTCTAAATGGTGCCACCTGTTTTGAGGCATTCAGGTTCAGAAGGCTAATATAGCTGTAACGGGTATGAAGGCAGTATGTGCGAGATCGACATCGATTATTGTGCATCACAACCCTTTCTAAATGGTGGCCATTTGCAAGGACTTAATAGAAGGATAGAGTGCCAGTGTTCACCACCCCGGAGTGGAGAGAGAAAACTGTGAAATGGTAAAGTATACTCATAGCCATTAAAACCAGAACGGGCAAGGAGGCACTTAAATGATTTACATCATTACGGATTTTGGTTGAGCGTTATGTTTTGTTCCTTTCCTAGAATAATGGAAGGAATGGTAGGTGCAGACCATGTTTACAAATTCATTTATATATATTTGAATCAAAGATACATTTTATGAATTTAAGACAATGTCACTGGCAATTTTCACCAATAATTGTTGCAAACTACAACAATTTCTGCCTCCACAACAGAACACACTGGAAAACAAGTTTATCGCGTTCAGTTTGAGGTAATGGCCGGGAGTATAGTATTCTTAATTGACAGCAAAACATGAACCTGACTTTGACATTCCTGAACAATTCTTTAGTCCTGCCAGCCACTTAATCACCAAACGGTTTTCCAGCACATCCAACAAGTTTCTCATTTTTAACATATTCAAAAGGGGGCTTAAATGTTCTCTGTTTTCAGTCATCTCAATTGACTTCTTCTTGGTTATTGGGTTTCTCACTTTGTCTTCTTTGATCATTTGTTCACTGCAGTAGACCACTGTGTCTCTTTTTTTCAGGCATATTTATATTATACCCGTCCTGTGGATGAACTATGAACTAATAAAGCAGATGATAGGGAGGAGGTGCAAAGGGTATATATGTAATTGTGCACATTTTCACTCTGGTCTGTTCAAATTATAACTGTGTTAATACCTTAGTTTTGCACAGGTTGGTACAATAGCGTAAAGTAATGTTTGGGGGCAATTGAATTTTTTGGCCAAAAAGCAAAAATTAATTAATAACTCTTCTCCTTTTTTATGTCATTTTTTAACATTTAATTGCATGCAAACTAGTAATGGTGGACAATTTTGAGCAGGATATGCAGAATAAGATACCAGTGCACATTAACTTAATAAATATAGTAAATGTGTTGATAATAATGTAAATGAATGCGTTAGCTAATAATCAAAAGCAGACATCAAGGCACTATTGTGTTCCACCCAAAAAGGATTTAAATTAGCCGCAAGTTAAGAATAAAGGTAAGTATGCAGCAATTATTCTTAAGGTATTTTTTCCAAAAATTAAAAAATTAACCAAAAAGGAAGAAGAACAGCGGCTTAAAAATATGAATTTTTTCATTCAAATGCGTGTGTGTTGAGCTAAAGTTCGTTCATTACCGTACTGACGGTGATACTAGCCATTACGGGGTCGGTTAGTATTGCTGGTGTGTATCATTTTGACCTGGTTTGTAAATATAAACCTTTAATTTTTTTCAGGCTTCACTATGCTCACTGTATAACTCAATTTTTCCTGTCTTGAAAATCTGAAGGAGGGTAGAGGAGAAACTAAGCACAAGCCACTACCCTCCTTTTTTACCTACTTCCCTTTCTCTTTCCAACTCTCTGTATTTTTTAACCCCCGGGGGGGACACTTGTATTTAAAAGGTGGATATGATGCGACATCGTGAACAGAAAACGCGTGTGTTAACAAAGGGTGTCTTTTATTTAACAGGCCGATGTCCGCGCGTAATCGTTAGTGGTGTCAAAACAGCCCCCCCCAAACTATGGAAAAAAGGTGTTGTGTTTTTTTCTTAACCGTGCAATTTTAAGTTAGGTCTCATTAAGCAGGCGATTCAAATCATGCAAAATGTTGTAATCGGAATTGGGAAATAAAGCAAAGCAAAAAATAAAGGTATATTTACGATTCAATGCCATGCGTACATTGGTTGATGGGTGTCCATAAACAGATAAAAAAATACTGTTTTAGGGTATGTTTTCTGTAGCTTGTTTTTTACGGTGAAAATACGGTGTAGGATGCATTTGAAAAGGTCCATGATTCAACGCACAGATCCACCTTGAATACAAGGGACCCCCGGGCCTCTTCCCTCTCCCTATTCCCCCTCTCTCTCTCCTACTCATTCCTGCTTCCTTTCTGGCTTGCCCACTTCCCTGGGTACCTCCAGCTGAATTCTAGTTGCCCTGGTGGGGGACAGTGTGCCCCCCCCCCCACCGCCTTTGGCCTTTGATGGTGACGTTACATTTTTGCCAGAAGATCATCTTTCAACATTTCATTTTAATTCTATCATGTTCTCAAGTTAATAGCCGTTTAATTGGACACATTGCGAAACCTAAAATTGACACCTTTTGCAAATGACTCCATTAGCATTCAGGCGTATTAAAACACACAACATGCATGCCATACACTCATGCCACATTTTGCGGTAAACAATCTGCTGCCACATGTACATACTACATAGTGGAGGCAAATATGGTCTGTCCTCTGTTACAACCTCAGCTCAAGGATTGCACAAAAACCAGAAAATTTCTGAAATAAAACTCAATTCACTACTGATTCAAGATCTCATTCTATGCAGTTTAATTTTAATTCTTACTGACTCTCATATGTTGAAGCAATAAATTATACGTAAGAAATAAAGGGTGATGCAGTATCCTTTATGGGCGAATAATGTGTCCGAGGTCAGAAAAAAATAAATATTATTTTTTCAGGCCGAGGATACATTATGAGCCATAAATAATACGGCAAACCCTTATTTCTATTTATATTACCGAAAACAGCATGATATAGTGAGAAAATCATTCGCGACCCATTATTGCAGAATAATGGGCCTGTAAAACTGAACAATCAGAATCGCGCATTTTGATAAGGGGCAGATCGCAAAGGTATAGAATAACCAATACTGCTAATTACTGGTTTAAGACTAATATGACTCGCCTAGAGTGCAATTTGACTGGTTGACAAGGAATGATTGAATCTGAAATAATAATATTTATTCTATGAAGAGTGATCCTTTCATGAGCAATTTCAGAAGTTGTATTCAACCATTTTCGTGATATGAAACCAATACCAGCTACAGCTTAATTGTTTCTTATGGTTTAATGGCAAAGTACAAATCAGTTCTTAGTCATAGTTCAGTGGCATGAGGGCTTTCTATGAAATTGAAGTTCCAGTCGGTCGTAGATGGGTTACCGATTTAAGCAATAGATCAATTCAGAGTTAACAGAAAAAATGGACATTGGCCAGACCTAGTCAAGGTCAACTTTGCACATGTTAAGATGGTGGAATCTTGACCTTCTAGTGACACTCATGTCAAAAAGTAGTATACCAATACTACATGGTTGGAGGGAAATAGTGCAATCTATTTTCCCGAGGTATTGCTACAGGCCTACCACCCCCGAACCCGAAGGGTGAGGGGTGGTAGCCGTAGCCCAGAGTTACCAGGGAAAATAGTGCACGATTTTCCCCGACCACCAAGCATTGTAGTATGTTTTAGTACACCTTATAAATGTGTATGAGATAAGGGGCATAAGAATTTTAACCATTTGTGTTGACTGAACTTGGCTTTTTAAAAAATAGACATCCCATTTACAAACTGCCTACATCATGAAAAATCGCCCACAACAGCTCGTCCAGTAGGCGGCACCAAGCTTGCCCATTTAGGACTTCAGCTTCTGCAAGAGAACTTCCTTTTCCGTACACTAGTCTGAAAAACTATCACTGATGCCTTCCGGACGCAAAATCGCGGTTTGTGTCTCTTTATTTTGTATTAACGCAGAAATTTCGTCGTCTGTCAAAGAAGATGCTGACGACTACTGGCGGCGGGCGGCCATTTTTGTTGTTGTAAAACAACGGAAGCAAGTTCCTTCTTTCTTGGAGAACCGAAACAGTAAACTTCTAAAATGAGTGAACTTCAACGCGAACATGGCTAACTTTTGCCTCTGGGACGCATGATGTGGGAAAGTAGTAAAAAAAATACCGACAGGAAATAGCTCAAATTCACAGATAGCTCAATTTATCATCCCTGTGTCCAGCGCAATTAACCAATAATGAAAGGACTTTGCCGTATTATACATCATGGAATATTTATAAGGGGAATTGTTGTAATTAAAACAAATTATGAAGAGTGTGCCCTCGAACGTTAAACCGCTCTTCTACAGGGGGCCTCCTTGAAGTACTCAACAGTTTAATATATTTTGAGTCCTTGCACCTTGATGTTAGTAATTCACTTCTTATTTACCTGCAAATCAGATAAATGCAATCATATACCTGGGATATAAAATGGACCTTGTAACATATAAGTAATTGTAAACAGAAAACCATTTGTCTTTATTATTCACATCCACTGAAATCCTTACACACTGGAGTAGGGCCCCAATTTCTAAAGCGAATCTCGAATAGCGGCATGTGAAGATAACCGGAAGTGCACAGCTCCTTTGCTACACCCAAATACATTTCATCGTTTTGCAAAGGTTTCTATGGGATGAGTATACATGGATGCTTTATCTTTTTCCTGGGTCAAACTAAAAAAATACCAAGCCTTTTAATTTCTGTGGAGTATGTTGCCCGTTTTGCTGACCATTAAACGAGGAAGAGAAGTAAACAATGTACCTCCAGGCTATTTTGAGGGAAAGATATTATGATGATAATGGTGGGGGTACATACACGTTAAATAGGCTATTTGTTCGATTTAGTGATGTGATACATTGGGACAATACACGTAAATCGCCCTATACGCGTAATTTAAGACTGTATGCACTTGCACTGCCACTGTATGTGCGCTAGAATGCGATTAATAACTCTATGGGAATACTAGCATGGAGCTCTAACTTCTAGTTCACTATAAAATTAATGAGTATTTTTGCTGGGAGAACTGGATTGCTTGTGATTTTACATTTATCACATGTCAGTGCCCCTAGACTAGTTTAATACAAAGGTCAAGACCAAAAATTTCCGTTCCGTCAAATTTTATCACGGTTTTTAAATGTCAAAGTGGATTTATACATTAAATTTCGTGCAGTATACTGTACCACTAGACTGACAGCTTGTTTTTATACCGGGCAGTGGTGTGTGAAAAACTGCCCCCCTAAAATGGGACCAAATTTTCAGTTTTTGAAAATGAAAAACCCATAATGGGACCAGTTTTTGGTCGTTGACAAGAAAGTGTACTTTTTTTCAGTGAAAATATACCCTTAATAAGAGGACCCATTTGTCCTTGTAGGAATATCATACCCCCTGCGTGCGGGACCCTTGTTCTCAATATGTGACAAAAAGCCTTAGAATAGCAAAGTTGGCCAAATATACAAAAAAATGACTTCTGGTCTGGACTCTGCAAGAAAAAAATTGCACCCACTTAGGGGTATTTTGCTGATATGTTGAGGTTAAATTGCCCTAGGGGTATCATTGACAGTCACAACAACAACTGCATTTGATACCCCTTATAGCGGACTAGAACTGATGATGTGATTGATACCCATGGTAGGGTAGTCCCGCATTTGCAGCTAGTCCATCATTGTTTGGACACGGAGCATTGGTGCCCAACCAATTCCAAAATATCTTAAGCAATATTTTTTTAAAAGCGGAGAAATGAGGTCATTTCCAGAACGAAGGAAAATGCTTGACAATGTATTAGATCACACCTTAAATATAAACATATGCATGGGTTGAAAAAAAACTGTTGTCTACCAGAGAATTCCATGGGGTGAGGGTACCCCCCGTGATTTTCCTAGTACACATTGGATTCTTAAAAAATTGGTACCACAGACAGAATAGCTTAGCACTTCTTCTTTCAATGGCATGGTGTCAAAATAAGTACCAACATTCACCCACTATGATATTGTAAGTTAAAGCGGGGCCACTGGCACATTTTCACAAAAATATTAATTTCTTCAATTGATCTCAAATTATAGTCTAGGCCATTGGAAGAACAGAGAGATATTGTACACAGAAAAATAAAACATTGCCCCCAAAACATGCATTGATATGAGGATAAAGATATCCAGGTATTTGTAGGCCAACTTTTAAGTTTTCCATAACTGTTAATCAACAAAATGTGTAATACTGAAATATATTTGACTCGTACTCACTGATATATTAAAACCACAAAGGTATAGACCGGTCTCAAAAAAGTGTGATTAGAGTGGGAAAAATGCATACAGTGTGGTTGTTCTTGTGTTAAACGCGTTTTCATCGTCTGCTGAAATTTCCGTCGACGGCGGACGTGAAATACAAAATCGTTCCGTTTACCCATAATGGAAGCTGATTTGAGTCTTAATCATTTTGGGTGAGGGCTTTGTATCTATAACCGCTTTACAACCATGCAAAAAAATATCGAAGTTGAAAAATCTTGAGGGCGCACTATTTTCAAACATGTGCAGGGTCTCTTTAAGGAAAGTATGAAAAAACCATGAATAGGGTGGAAGGGTGGAGGGGTGGAACATTGTATTTTGCAATTTTACTGATCAAAAACATCACTAAGGCTTGGTGGTAATAAAACTAGTCATTCGCCCATCATGTAAAGCCCAAACCGCATGCATGAAAATTAAACATACTCATAACTTTTTTTTGTTTTGGTAAACTTAATTTTCCCCATTTGTGACATGCGAACTTTATGATTTATTTTGAAGTAATGTGGGCATGTTGGTACTTATTTGATATCAACTGAAAAGAGTAGGATGATAAGGGCAGTTCCCAAACGATAAGTTCCCCTCAAATTCGAGGACATTTTGTTGCATAACTTAAATTAGAAATTGATGTTTAGAAAATTTCAAACGGTTTGAAGAAAGGAAAATTTGGACTTCCAACAAACGTCGTTGCCTTTCAAAAACACTTCTGGCATCAACACACAATCCTTTTTCCCAAAAAATGAGGTGTCAGAAAAGTGCACTTTAACGTATTCAAAGGTCTAAAGTCAAGAAAGTATCAATTTACAACAACGGTTTCATTTTCTTTCTTATATCCATACGGTCTGAAGAAAATAGCTTTAAAACATGAACGCAAAGGCAACAAATGAAAACAAAAAAAGACCAATTGCAGAAAAAAACAAACAATGAGATGAGCATTTGAGTAATCAACACCACTCGAAAATGTGAAGCAGATCTAACAATAAAGGAGAGAAAACTGGCTCAACGCGGTGGAATTATTCCAGCGAGCATGACCCACCATTCATCAACCAGACATCAGCAAATTGGTAAACAGATGTTAAACACTAAAATACTTTCATCAGTTCAGATGGAGGAGGAGGAAACATTGACTATTGAGGTTCACCTGAATGGACAAAAAATTAAGCTTTATTTGATTTGAAACAGGCATTTCAAACTCTACCTCTTTCTTTCATAACAAAGAGATTCAAAGAAAGATGGTATTTAAAGCTTACACCTCATTCTTGTTTTGCATATTTGTATTGTTTATGTTTGCCCATGCGGAGGTATTAAGCTTATTACCTCCAGATCGGCAAAGTTGCAATATGGAAATGGAGCGTTTGTTAAATTGGTAATTTCGTACTTTAGACTTGAATACGGTCAAAGGCCACTTTTTCTGATAACATTCATTTTGGCGAAAAAGGGAGTGTGTGTTGATACCAAAGGTTTATTGTTGAAAAGCAACGACTTTTGTGGCAGAGCCAAATGTTTCCTCTCTTCAAAACTCTTAAAAATTTTCCAAGCATCCAGTTCTAAGCGAAGTTATGCAATGAAAGTGTTAGCCTTGAATTTTAGGGGGGAACTTATGTTTTGGGGGACCCTGTAGCTATCCATTGGATACTTAACATGTTTTGGGGAGGGAGGGTGCTGAGGGGTGTGGGGGAGGGTGGTGGGTGTGTTGCAGGGTGTTTGGGAGGAGGATGGGGTGTTGCAGGTGTTGGGGCAGGGGTGGGGTGGGGTGTTGCGGGATGTCGGGAGTGGGTGGGGTGTTGCGGGATATTGGGGAGGGGGTGGGGTATTGCGGGAAGGGAGATATCCTCCAATCCTCCACTGTATCTGCTTGCACAACTTTTGGGAATACCCTGTATTCATTTACAATGCAATTGGTTCCTGCCTCTTTGTACTTACAGCCATGCGCGGAAAGAGGACGAGACTTGTGGTGCGAGAACCGCCTTGTTTGTAAGGTAGACAAAAATCGTGTGTTAGAGGTAATAGCTAATATATCTGTGAATAGTTCAAAGCACTTACTGCATGAATATTGTCTGGTGCTGAAAACCTGACTTAATTAGGGCATTTTAAAGATTTTTGTACTTTTTAAATAACATTGGTTCGAACATTACCACGCCCATACGATAAATCACACAAATAATGACAAAAAATTGACATATGTGCAAATGATCACCTACTTGTCCCTTTTCCGTAGTTTCCGTTATCCCTTTGTACTGTGAGAGATGGTTTCTTGCCTAAAGCAAATGGCCGCCATGCAATTTCCGGTTTCCTCACGTTCAAGCGGCAAGAGCCTATCCAGTGTGTAGAGATCAGTGTTCACATCGCAGAAGATATCAAAAGTCTTGAAATATAAAGAGAGATAGAAAAAGTGTGGTTTTAGTTTAGGGCTACACAATTGTCATAAGCGGTCCAATTGTGTTTCAAATGTTATATGACATTTATGTCACATACCAAGGAGTTTAAAAAAATAGGTCTTATTTCCCCCAGCGTGAAATTATAGCTAAATAGCGATGGGGTATTAAAGCTCAGTCATACTAGGGTAAAGTTTGAGAATGATATAAACCTTTAAAAATTGTGCCAAATTCTTAGTTGTTTATGGACATGAAGGTGTAATTTTGATACCAAGTTGCATAATTATAAGGAAAATAATAACCAAGTGCACAGGCCTGATTTTAGGGCTGACAAGTGTCAAACAAATAGAGTAAAATATTATATATTTCTAGGTCTACAAGCAGGGAAAAACAATTCCGAAAGCTAATTGAACCCCAAATTGGAGCACCATAAATAAGGTCATCGGGAATGACCATGAACATACCCAAATATATGGACAGTATACATGTTTTACCCCTTGATAGTATTTTTGCCTTCTTCCAAATTCCCACCCTTATTTTATGTTCCCTCTGTATGTTTCTAGACTTTGATTGTTCCCTTGGTGGAACAATTTTCTAATATAATGGCAAACTGGTCAAATTCAAGAACAAAAAACCCCCCCCAGCCAAATGAACAAAACTAGTTATCATGCCGGTAGTTGTAATAGGATTCAAGATAAAAAATGTAAATGATGACAGCTACTGTGAACCCTTGGTGGAATAGTCAAAATATCAAAATTCATCCAATATCAAAAAAGCCCTAATGGACCAAATAAAACTATACCATTAATGTTGCGTTTAGTTTACATGGCGCTAAATATTCGTACATGCTAATCTAGCAAATAAGGGTCAAAAGTATTCTTGAAATGTTTACAGGCATCAAGTAACTAGGTGAGATGAAAGTTTGGAAAACCTCCTGGTTTTTAAATACAATTTTTTATGTTTTTAGAAAATGACCTCAAATGACATGATTATATGCAAAACTCAATTCAATGTACATGAGGATCAAGTAAATGAAAAACCCAAGAGACTATTAGGCAAATAGTATATAGAAACTCGGAGAAACTGCCAAGCATGAATTTAAATTCAAGACGAAAAATAATTTTGAACCTGGTCCTCGCGACTAAATAGGTAGTGAGAGTTACCACTGGAACCCATATAGGACTGGTGTTAATACTGGGGAATACCAGTGAAACAAGCACTAATGATTTCGGCCTATTTTAGAGTCTCTCAAGAGACCAAATATTATATATATTATGTATTAGAATAAGATGATCTATATGCATGATTCTAAGTTAATAAACACCACTTCATTGTTTTAATTAACACCAAACATTTTAGTGAATTTTGTGATATTGAAGGTGTGAATAAAGTATCATAAACTATTTTTCCTTTTACAGAAGAAAATAATTGTGTAACATTTGAATACATTCGATTTCTGTTCAGAAATGCATCCCTGTCCCAAGTTCACCTGTCTAAATGGTGCCACCTGTTACGAGAATCATGGATCTGGAGACTACCTATGTGTCTGTCCAACTGGCTACGAAGGCAATATGTGTGAAATTGACATTGATTTGTGTGCACCAGAACCCTGTCTAAATGGTGCCACTTGTGTGGATGTCCTACATGAATACCAATGCCACTGTCTACCTGGATGGGATGGTGAAAACTGTGGATTTGGTAGGTACATAGAGAAATTTATAAGCCGTATGGGAAAATATTAATCATTTTGAAATCTTGAATCTGTTGTTTGTTTCATCATTACTTATAGTAGTTTGTATATTCAATGTTGCAGACATTCAGGAGTGTGCTAGCATTCCCTGTCTGAATGGAGCCACCTGTGTAGATCTTGTGAATGGATATCAATGTCAATGTCATCCTGGATATGAGGGAACCATCTGTGAAACAGGTAAGCAACTTATGCATGCAAGAGTTCACATTATATTTGGTCCAAATCTTACCACAAAGACAAGGTTACAGACTGTCTTCTGGCAATGTTGTTAAAGAGTTGTCAGTTGATTTGTCTACTATTTATAATTGCTTGAACAACTTGAACTGGATATATATGTGAAAGAAATATTGTCCATAATACAGGGTGATGCAGTTTTATTTATGGGTAAATAATAATGTCTGATGTTGAGACAAAAACTTTCAAAATAGTAGGCAAGGTGCAGCCAAGGATACATTATGAGCCCATGAATGACACTGTTGCAAACCCTTTCTGTTAATGCAAAATAATCAGATTAGGTGATGAAATACATCTTTTAACCCAAATAGTTGATGTAGTTATGATTAAACGTATTCCGATTAGTTGTATACTCTTTTTCCTCAGAAATGCTTTCCTGTCCAAGTTCTCCTTGTCTAAATGGTGCCACATGTTATGAACATCAAGATTCATCAGGCTACCTATGTGCATGTACACCTGGGTATGAAGGCAGTATGTGCGAGATTGACATTGATTATTGTGCATCAGACCCCTGCCTGAATGGTGCCACCTGTTTTGAACATCATGGGTCAGTAGGCTACATATGTAGCTGCTCCCCTGGCTATTAAGGCAGCCTGTGTGAGATTGACATCGACTATTGTGCATCAGAAACCGGCCTGAATGGTGCCACCTGTTTGGAGCTTCATGGGTCGGTAGGCTACATATGTAGCTGCCCACTTGGGTATGAGGCATAATGTGCAGATTGATATTGATTATGTGCCTCACAACCCTGTCTAAATGTTTGCCACTTGTTTTGAACATCATGGTACATAAGGCGACTTATGTAGCTGTCCCCCCCATATGAAGCAATTGTTATATGACATTGAATTATGTGTTCCTCCACACTTGTCTAATGTGCCACCTGTTTTTGAGCATCACTGTTACAGTAGACTATTTAATGTAGCTGTCCACATGGCTATGAAGGCAGTATGTGTGAGATTGGATCATTGATTATTGTGCATCACAACCATGTCTAAATGGTGCCACCTTTTTTGAACATCATGGTACAGAAGGCTACTTTATGTTTTTAGTTTTTGCCCACCTGGGTGATGAACAGTATGTGCAGAGATTGACATAATTATTGTCCAACAAACCTTGTCTATATGGTGCACCCCTTGCATTGACTTAATAGAAGGATATGAATGTCAGTGTTCTCCTGGATGGGAAGGAACAAATTGTGAATTACTTAAGTAGTAAGATTCTTTAATGATAGCAAACAAATTATAAAATCTGTGCAAATTTTGTCTCAATCTCCAGTCTGTTGTGCACCCACATTTTTTCACATTCATGCTAATCCTACACTTATTGACAGATTTCAAATTTAAATGGTGCAGATGTTCCGATCAGCTTTGGGACCCCTAATTTAACTGGAAGTAAATATTGATTTGATATAAGATGAAAGGTTTGTTCCTTTTTCTCATTGTTGTATTTCTGAAATATACGTCTCAAATTTCCAAATCCATTTCATTCCTAAGCAGAGAGAAAAAAACAACCTGCTGTAACTTAAGCATCAATTTTGCATTTTTCATTCCCAAGGTAGAGACAAAAAAATCGCTGTTTTTAATGTTACCATCATAGCACAGTAACAGTCGGGCCTCGCCCATATGCAATATTGCTTCTACCATTTACAAACCACAAGTTGTTTCCCATGATACTGGCGGGGAGTGTATGCAAGTACCAAATGCTCTCATATCAAGAGAGCACCCAAAGATTAAATCGGAAACCAACACACCTTTTAAAGGAATAGTCTGAATTCTGAATGTGTAAAATTTGGTATGGATGAAGCTTAAGTACTTAGATTCACATATAAAATCAAAATAAGTATGAAAATTGTCCAATTTGTGAGGTATTTTGCCCTTTTTAATTTTCCTTTCCGCCCAATAGCTTCTCGAAAACGATTCCGACAAATCCACATCGGCAGCAAATGGTGACGTCAAAGGGATGACCAATCCATAATGGTACGGTCTTGTGACCAGTCATAATCGTAGTCTACCACTCACTACTAATTACAACACAACGAAAGGAAACAAAATATGTCATTCTGTCACTTTTTTTCGAATTTTATTAGTACTTGCCGAATCCATCATATTACGTGGTCAGCAATCAACAATCGAGTCACACGATGTTTTGGTCATCACTTGACGTCACGAGGAGAGAAAAATTGGCGCGTAATGATGATCAAGGAAGCCGTGCGAAAAATCCGCCCGGTTTCTTCTTATGTCAAAACAAAAATTAAAATGCCTGCCTATTTTGTTAAGTTTCATCAAATTGTAATTGATTTTTTTTCGGGGAATTCGTGATGTATTTACATATAATTTTATGAATGTTAAGTCAAACTGAGCTGACAAAAATCTTGACATATTTCCTTTAATAACTTAATAAATTTTACTAAACCTTGTTACTAGTCAACTGTGGACAAGCTTGTATTACCATGATTTAACCTATCCCTACTAAAACCCACTAGCACCAGTCCAAAAAGATGCGTGACGTCATTGTATCAACACTCATATGGGCACGAAATTGCTGGCCTGCCAGCGACTGCCTCGTGGCTTGCCATCCCCTCTCATGGGAATGGTGCGCCCGAGGCCCCTGGTTTGAATCCCGCCAGTTAGTCCATCTTCTTTAGTTTTCTATCCCTTTAACCCCCGTCCCTTCCTCTCTGGGAATTGGCGAAAACCAAAAGGTGTGAGGTTACATAAGTTAGGTTATTGCCATTTTTTTTTTTTAGGTTCTGGTATTTGCTTTGTCATTAAAAAAATTTTGGGCTACAAAGATGTCCAAAAGGCCCTCCAAAAGGCATGTTTGTCCATGGTTTTCAGTTTTGGTTTGAGACAAACTTTTCTGGCCAATAGCATCATGTTTATGAGTGACACACTTTATTTTTCTTACCATGTGTACACAATGAATCAGACACACTTGTGACAATTGAATTACTATGTTTCTTTGAAATGCTGGTCACTTTTATTTCTAAAGTGACCAATTGTTAACATCCACATTGGATTCTACCCAATTTCCTTCCTCTTCTAACTAGTTATTTTGGAATGGTTTATTTACAGATTATATGTGTTCAGGTTATATACCCTTTGAATATTTTAAACTAGTTTGGTTTAATATCCAGGGCGTGTTTGAATGCAATATAAAGTTGTGGAACTGGAAACTTAATTCTGAACTTAAAAACATAACCATTAAAGGGACATAATGGCATGAAAAAAATATTTGACATAATGAAAAGAACCCTTACTGAAATCACTTCCACAAGTTTGAAAACACTTGGGAGTTTTACATTCCTGTAGAAAAGTAAACACCAGGAAAGAGTTCGGGGGATGGTGGCAGTTTGTGGTAATTCTGGCAAAACACAGCAAAGCAAGGTGTCACACCCTGAAGCATTTTCGTGATCTAGCAGTGTTTGCGACACAATTAAAAAGCATTCAGACAGGTTATTACCGGCATGGTACTTAGGCTTGTAATAAGATATTGATCTGGCAAGTGAAAGATGGATTAGCTTGGATCAGCACATATACAATAGCAATGGTCTGTGAGCTGATGACAACATGCTTTACAAGTTTGTAAATGCTGGCAGTAATGTAAGCATCCTTGTTCCAGAAATTTTCACCAACAACTTGCTAACCCCTCCCCCGCTGGGAAACTCTTCCTGTGTTTAACTGTTTTTTACAAATGTAACTCCAAATTGGGTTTCAAACTCGTGGAAAGTGATTTCAGTAAGGGTCCTTTTCATTATGTCAATTTTGTTTTCATGCCATTATTTTTTGTGTTTATTAGAAATGCTTTCCTGTCCAAGTTCTCCTTGTCTAAATGGTGCCACCTGTTATGAGAGTCATGGATCTGGAACCTACCTGTGTGTCTGTCCAACTGGCTATGAAGGCAGTATGTGTGAAATTGACATTGATTACTGTGCACCAGAACCCTGTCTAAACAGTGCCAACTGTCTAGACTTAGTAGAGGGATATCAGTGTCTATGTACACCTGGCTGGGAAGGTACAAACTGTGAAATAGGTAAGCATATGATAAGAAATTGATAAAATACCTTGACACTGTTCTTTATGTTGGCATTAAAGGACACCTAAACACATATAATTTGCTTAATATGTGTAAAAAGCTGGGCCATCTATTATGGGATTATATATAGTGTGTGCCAAATAAAATATTTTAATTTACAGTGTGTATGGGAATGGCAGGATTTTTTAAATGTTATCTGTGATTGATCTGGCTTAGATGATCTATCAAGTGTAATCATAACTAAATGGTGGGATAAATATACTTCGGTCTGAAGTATGAACTGACAACATGTGTGTGTATATATACACACCCAGTGCCATCTTTCAGTTCCAATGTACTTGTGCTTTGACAACGTGCACACCAAAAGTTAGTACTGTGTGTACACCTGCATTGTTACTTTGTACTTTAAGCTGGAGAGAATGTAGTTTCCTTTTTTCCCTTCAATCCAAACTAATAGTAGTCTGTACATTTTCTAGATATTCAGGAGTGTTCTAGTATTCCCTGTCTGAATGGAGCCACCTGTATGGATCTTGTGAATGGATATCAATGTCAGTGTCTGCCTGGATATGAAGGACCCAACTGTGAAATAGGTGAGGAGATGCCATGTTAAAATATACCATTTTGAAAAGAATGCTGACCAGGGGTATAGCCAGTAGAAAGGGCACATGAGTGGCCACTTTGAAAAAAAAGAGAGAAAAAAAAGAGAACGAAAATGGTATTATGCAAAATCAGCCCTTTGATCCTGCAGTGTGGATATTTTTACTTGAAATAAGGACTTTTTTGCACTGACAATGAACGTGCCCACTCTGAACAACCTGGTTAGCTCAGTGCTTGTGCTTTTTTGTTGGCATACAGCCATATATTGCTACTGGATAATTTCAATGGTTATACAACCTGCTATATTTCGTCCGGCCTGAACTAAGGAATGACGTCACAGCTTTCACGCAGTCTTTAAATGTGCAAATCGCAGTAAGCCGTAGCTGTAATCGTGAACGTGCAAAGTCAGTGTGCATGATACGCATGCACAATAGCTGCGCAAGAGCTGTGACATCACTCCTTAGTTCAGGCCAGACAAAGTATAGCTCAGTGTTTGTGGCTGTAGTGTTGGCATAGAGCCATATATTGCTACTAGATAATTTTAGTGGTTATATACTTAATTGCATTTAGCTGGTATTGGTTTAATGTAGAGTTTATTCAAACTAATTTATATGTTTTATTTGCAAGTGAAAAAAGCTATCATTTCTTTCAGTGCAGGTCATTAAAAAAATCATAACCAATATATAGAGTACAAAGTTCTTCTGAGGGGTTGTGATAGACTGGTTCTTATTGCATCTTTGAAACTAAGAGTAATAGTGAGATAAATATTAAGGGGCATCCGGTCAATTATTTCTTGCTAAATAAATCCTCATACAGCAGTATAGCTGTGAATGTTAGGTGAATCCGGTCACCCCCGTTAACGGGGACAAAACCGGATTTTACTACTACTACTGGACTCTACTACTACTCCTCCTACTACTACTAACTACTACTACTACTACTACGCTACTGCTGCTAGCTGCTGCTAAACTACTCTATTCCCACATGAAGCAAAAATTTCCAATGCTCCAAATCACATGTTTTTGTGCATGCCACATGTAAACATTTCTTTTTGAAATGTTTTGTAAATGGGTATTTTGGATAATTATAAGAATGAGAAACGGACATTAAGACTTTGTCAACTAACCAGTGTTTTTAATGTCCAATACACTATGCTAATCTCCTGTGTGAAAGAAGTAAAAGTTTTAGACTTCATTCTCAAAATACATGTAGATCATTGTCAAAAAATGGTCATTTTCTTAAAAAAAGATTTCATATCATGTTTAAGTAAATGCACTAAAAATAACTTCTTGCACCCCCTTAATCTACAAATCAAGTAGTTGTGTTTTTCACTAATTATGATGTAAGCTATTCTAATGTATACTTGTATATGATGTTATTCCTTATGCTCCCAACTCTCAGAAATGCTCTCCTGTCCAAGTTCTCCTTGTCTAAATGGTGCCACCTGTTACGAACATCAAGATTCATCAGGCTACCTATGTGTATGTTCACCTGGGTATGAAGGCAACATGTGTGAGAATGATATAGACCATTGTGCATCACAACCATGTCTAAATGGTGCCACTTGTTTTGAACATCATGGCACAGAAGGCTACTTATGTAGCTGTCCACCTGGGTACGAAGGCAGTATGTGTGAGATTGACATTGATTATTGTGCATCAGAACCCTGTCTAAATGGTGCCACTTGTTTTGAACATCATGGTACAGCAGGCTACTTATTTAGCTGCCCACCTGGCTATGAAGGCAGCATGTGCGAGATTTACATTGAGTATTTGCATCACAACCGGTCTAAATGGTGCACCGTTTGAGCATCAATGGTACAGACAGGCACTTATGTAGCTGTCCACCGGGGTATGAAGGCAATATGTGGTAGATTGACATGATTATTGTGCTCTCAGCCCATGTTAAATGGGGCCACCCTGTTTTTGACTTCATGGTACAGCAGCTTCTTGTAGTTTGCACACCTGGGTAATGAGGGGCAGTTTGGTGCGAGATTGACAGTGATATTGTGCGCACAACTTATAAATTTGTTGGGGGCGACACCTTTTGAACTTGCCGCGTAACCAGCAAGCTACTTATGTAGCTGTCCACCCGGATATGAAGGCAGTTTGTTGAGATTGATTTGACTCTTGTAACCATCTTAGCCCTGTCTGAATGGTTGCCTACGGCAAGACTTATTACAAGGATATAATTGTCAGTGTTCAACCTGGTGAAGGAACAAATTGTTTAATTTAGGTAGTTGTACCATTCTGGTCTTGACGGAAAAAACAATCTGATTTTAATGTCCGTATTCACCTGTTTTGGCAATGTAACTTGTGCTGCACAATGTTACTTACTTCTGGGCCAAACATTTGGACTCTCAACTGCTTTTACCATTTACTACAAGCTCTTCTTTTTCAATTTTACAATCGTCTTAAAGGTTATCAGCTTTGAATCGGCCTTGTTCAATTTCTTGGTTCCTTGGCTACTATCCTTTGGTTCTTTAACCTTATCTTGTGGATCTTTTATTTGATTTCTTGTTATATCATGAATTCTTTCTCTCCTCGTCATTACTAATGAATTGTGTACTGCCGGCATTCATCCATTGTTACTTGTCTCTTTTTCTTGTTTGCCCTCATTAATCGCCTGAATAACACTGCCAGTGTCCTCTTTAACCAATATTCCTACAGATCGATTAAAATAGTTTGCATGACTGGGCTTGGATGCTATATGACACATTCCACGTCTAGACTATGTCGACATCCAAAATCAGTTGAAAGTGGGCGCTTATAAGGGTTTTTTAGATAACATGCTACTACTACATGCTAGTACGCAAATTCAGAACAGTAAAATTTGACTGCAAAGCTGTAGAAAATAGGGCCCAAAATGTAATAAGATTCTGGACAGTTTGCAAGCCTTTTTTCAATTAAAAGGAAATCTTAAGATTTTGCCTTTTTGTCTGAGACACTTTTTTTTTGCTTTACAATCGTTATGGAATGAGTAGCACGACAATTTGAATAATTTAGAAACCAGGTGGATTGCTTACTATGCAGATGCGGTTAATTCAATGGGTTTCCCATTCCCAGCTGTGTTTCAGGAATGTGGGCCGCTAACGTTCAAAGTCCACTCGAATCGATCGGTCACATTCTGAACACACTGGCATGGGCGCTCTCAATGCATCACCGCATCTGCCTAAGCATCACCCGTTTTCTAAACCTCGGAATTGTTGGCTGCTACCTGTCATATCATAAGAACAAATGAGATCATGATTTGATTTATCTCTGGCTGTGACCATGCAAAGCTGGCCACTTGAGTACAGCACATTTGCACATTCACATTATTATACTCAACTCTTTTCTCCTTCAAAGAAAGTGATGTGAAGTGCTTTATTAAATAACTTGTTAAGGGTTATGCATTAATGATTTAAACATGATTTGTTCAATTTTTTTGGTGCTGTATAAGTTGGGCATCCTCTAATCCTGGTGTTTTATTTTAATGTTAATTATCACAATTTGCACTATCACAACTACCTTGGAACTTTATTTGAGACCATTTTCATAATCAGTCAGTCAGTCCCTTATGGTATGATGCAATATCCTTAGTGATTTCCTGTTTGCACATGCTTACATCAAGAACAAATATTTTATTTTGCTGCACACTAATTTCTACCTTTTTTATATTGTTAGAAATGCTCTCCTGTCCAAGTTCTCCTTGTCTGAATGGTGCCACCTGTTATGAAAATCATGGGTCTGGAACCTACTTTTGTCCTGCTCGCCTGGTAATGGAAGGCAGTATTGTGAAAATGACATTGTTTCCTGTGCACCAGAGCCTTGTCAAGGGTGCCAACTCCATGTCTGGACTTAGTAGAGGGACTATCATTGTGTATGTCCACCTGGGGGGAATGCACAAACTTGAATAGGTAAAATGTGGCAATGTTGAGAATCAACAGCTACATGCCTCTTACACTTGCTTTTTTTGGCATAAAATTAATATTATTAAAAGAATACCTAAACAATGTTTTAACTTATACAGTAATCATATTTTAGTTAATTGATTCGTGAAGTCACTTGAGACCTCTGTAATGCTTTGAAATGGAAAAAACCGTTTTATGTCCATTTGATGGTTTATTTCAGTTCGTTAGATAACCTCTGAAAGTATACATCACATTACAACAATACAGAAAAACCTAGAAACATCTGTATTGACCCAAACCACCATACGGAAGATCCCTCTTGAAAGACTATTTTTTCTTGTTTTTGCTTACCACGTCGAGTGCCAAGCATTTTAATCAGTGGATAAAAAGGCATCCCTACTATGAAGTTAAATACCCCTACCATGGACTGTGGACACAGTTTCAGTGGCTTGTACGTGTACATACATTTACGAACTGACCTGTGTGATCTTGGAGCATATTCAGACCCCAAATTTCTAAATATAGTAGCGAATGAAAGCTACTGAACTTTGCCAAGGGAACTGAGATGTTACTAGCTCATAGTGTCTTGTTTGAGTAACTTTAAAACCAACTATATGTTATGTGTTCTCAGAGATATCAAGGAGTGTTCACAGTCCTGGTGAATGGAGCCCCTTTAGGACCGTGGATGGATACTAGTGTCCAAAATGTCCTTTCCTGTCTCCGAAGACCAACTGTGAAATAGGTAGTAAATACCATCTTGATTTATGTGTGTTATCAGAAGGCTGTGGCCACAGGCATATCTCGCAAGATGGACGAATGGGCAAATGGAGTACCCACTAAATAAAACGTAATTGAGAGAAAATCGGAAATAAAGGATATTCAGTCTAAATCGCCCATTTGTTCTACTTTTGTCCTGCAATGGGGACATCATTCCTGTGCAACGGACATGGCCCATCTGAGCGACTTATTAGCTATGTTTCCTTTCCTGCCGTTAGCAATTTGCATATGGTGCTACTGAAAAGGTTAACTACTTCTATTGGTCTATTAACTGTATGGGTTTAATAAATTTATTAAAACGTATATTCATGTCATGACATGGGAAGTGAAACTACCATATCATGTTCAGGTCATTAAGCCAGATAATTAGAGTCAGGAGATAGAGTATGAAGTTCTTTGTAGGGGTTGCACTCAAAAGTGTCGCTTGAATACCTTTGATCGCATATTTTTAAGGGTACCCGCGACGTAAATACATTGCACATGATGCTGAGTTTCAATGCAAGTGTTTCCTCATCACTTGGGAAAATTCACTATTTTTAAGAATATCAACTATAATCATGTCAAAAAAGAATTCAATTTCAACTAACCCTTGTTTTTATGGCCCAACGTTTCTATGCTTACTTCCTGTGTGGAAATGAATTTTGTAACTTATTTATTTTCAGGATCCATATCCAAAAATACAAATTTCGAGAAAATGCATTCAAATTTAATGTTTTATTTTTTTTATATTCTCTATTTTTATAAAATTTTTTCATTCACTGATGCACTCAAAACCACCTTATTGCAATAATTGTTGCTGATTATTATTAAATACTGTAACAGCTTCCTATGTGCAATTCCTTTACAATGTTATCCCTCTCAAACATCATTTTACTCTCCTGCTCCCAAAATGCTTTCCTGCCCAAGTTCTCCCTGTATGAATGGTGCCACCTGTTACGAACATCATGACTCATCAGGCTACTTGTGTATTTGTCCACCTGGGTATGAAGGCAGTATGTGTGAGATTGACATCGATTATTGTGCATCCCAACCCTGTCTAAATGGTGCCACCTGTTTTGAGCACCATGGTACAGCAGGCTATTTATGTAGTTGCCCACCTGGGTATGAAGGCAGTATGTGCGAGATTGACATTGATTATTGTGCATCAGAACCTTGTCTAAATGGCGCCACCTGTTTTGAGCATCATGGTACAGTAGGCTACTTATGTAGTTGCCCACCTGGGTATGATGGCAGTATGTGTGAGATTGACATTGATTATTGTGCATCACAACCATGTCTAAATGGTGCCAGCCACCTGTTTTGAACATCATGGTACAGCAGGCTACATATGTAACTGTCCACCAGGGTATGAAGGCAGTATGTGTGAGATTGACATCGATTATTGTGCTTCAAAACCTTGTCTAAATGGTGCCACCTGTTTTGAACATCATGGTACAGCAGGCTATTTATGTAGCTGTCCACCTGGGTATGAAGGCAGTGCGTGTGAGATTGATATTGACTACTGTGCATCACAACCATGTCTAAATGGTGCCACCTGTTTTGAGCATCATGGATCTGAAGGTTACTTTTGTAGCTGTCCACCTGGCTATGAAGGCAGTATGTGTGAGATTGACATTGATTATTGTGCATCAGAGCCTTGTCAAAATGGGGCCACTTGTTTTGAACATCATGGTACAGCAGGCTACTTATGCAGTTGCCCACGTGGGTATGAAGGAAATTTGTGCGAGATAGACATTAATTTTTGTGCATCACAACCCTGTCTGAATGGTGCCACCTGCAATGACTTAATGGAAGGATATGAGTGTCAGTGTTCTACTGGGTGGGAAGGGACAAATTGTGGATCTGGTAAGTAGTGCTATCTCCTTAAAAACAAAACAAGTATGATTTAGTCTTTATTATGAGGGATATGTTGTCATCCATTCTACAGATGTACCTACTGCTTCACCATGTTACTAGAAGTAAACCATTGAAATTACCTTCCGGCCTTATCTGTTTTCATTCAACAAACTCCATAATTTCAAATCTTCAAAAGGAGTCGTAAACATCTTTTAATCCGCCTGTCCACTACTCTTGGTTCCTTGGGCTCTATCCTTGATTCTTCTCCAAATTGTCTTTGATCATTTTGATTTCTTGTCGAATACTCTTCTTCAAATGCCCTAAACAGTTTTGATGCAGGCAGGTAAATTACTGCATTTATTAGACCACTTCTGTCTTTGTTATGACAGATTTTTGCTATGTTTTAAGTTTCCATGTTGATTTATCATGCTTTGTTTCCTTACTTTATTGTGTATGCATAGAAATTATACCTTTGCAAAACTAACATATATCCTATCCCACGGTGGTAAATAAGAATAATTAACTGGTGAAACAATTGCATATATCTGTCCTAAGTTAATTATCTGAATAAACGTTGCAAATTTGTCACTTTGACACATATTACCCAAACTAATTTTAAAGGCCGCACAGTTGCAATTGGACCCAGTGCTGACTTCAAAGTAGTAATCTCCATATTGCTATATCTTCAAAAGTATAGAGGGGGGAGTTGAAATCTGGAATTATTTCAGTAATTCTCACCAAAAAATTAGGCTAAACATCCCATAAAAAAAAAAATTGAATACAAACAAAAATAGGGAAATGAAAATGAATTGTTGTAAGACGACAATTACAGTAGTTTGTGAGTAAACTCAGGTCCCCCAACCCCCCCTGTCCCCCCATTTTACTTATCCAAACAGTAAAAATTGGTGGAAAATCACATTTCCAAATCGTGATTAATTCTATGATGCTAAAAGTATTTAAAATATTAATATTTGCACCAAAACATCCATTTAAAAAAGTAAAGCTAAATCTTATTCCCTACGCGAACATCACACGGCCATTTGATCTACTAAAACGCTCAAAGGTCACAAGAAAAGTTGAATGTTTCATGCCGAGAAGAAAGAAGGAAAAAAAACGTAGATTCGCAAAATTTGCTACGCATCTGTTGCATTCCAACTCTTACCACTAGTCCACTGTACTAAATATAAAGATTCAGTATGATACAAAGAAACACATTCTTCAAAGAAAAAACCCACTATCGTTGATTCTTGATTCTTTAAAAATAAATCTCACCAGTTTTACAAAGTATGCGCTGATTTGAAATGTTGATGTGAAATGATTGAATGATGATGAGATGATTGATGTGAATATGCTGGCAGAAGAAAAAAACCGTTGTAAAAAATAACTTTTCTACATCGATTTTTCCGGCGTTTTGAAAACCACTTAAACATGGAGAATCTCTCGCACTTTGTGCATAATTTCGCCATCTTGCATGAATAATTGTGGATTAATGAATTTTGTAAGCGGACAAGATAGTTCAATCAGGACCGCTAGACGCCAGTGTATGCTCATCCATGTGTATAGGCGGGCGTTCGAACCCTGTGGGATTCAGCTATCTTGTAATTTCCCTGGAAAGAAATTAACCGCTTGGTTTGTCCCCAATGAACACATGCGATATTGGGCAGGAAAGCTGATCCGGCTGTCCTGTGTGGGTTGATCGCGATGTATGTGATGATAAGGGGAAGAAAGCGCTGTGATCCCGATTGATGCATACTTGAAATTATGGTAAATGGTTTATGGGATGTTTGGGCCACAGTGGATCAGACGACCATTTGGGGAATAGTGCTTAGAGGCCAATAGATAAGGCGCTATATAAATCCTGCATTATATATTATTATTATAATATCAGCCCCAAACGGTTGTTTGAGTTGACTCGTGGTTGAAGTGAAAAAGCTCTGGCAATTTTATTCAATGGACCTCTGGTTGCGATGAATCAAACGCGTTAGGTTAACAGTTGTACATGCACTGTACAAAATATTGGTCCTTATGTGTTAAAGTGCACTGTTGCAGCACTAACAGATTTTCAGAATTGTAAAATCTGAACCATATTGATATCGGTCTGTGTTCCGGAAGCTATCCCAAGTGATGTGATTTTTGACATGCTCGAATCCACCATAAGAACAAAAACAGTTATTTGAACTTCTATGCTACCATTTAATATATTAGAATGCTATCCTGTCCAAGTTCTCCTTGTTAAACGGTGGCCACTGTTAGGAGAGTAGTCATTGGGTCTGGAGACTAATGTGTGCTGCTCACCTGGGTATTATGAAGGCATCAGTATGTGTGAATGACAAATGACAGTTGATTTCTGTGTACCGGAGCCCTGTCTAAATGGTGCCATCTGTCTGGACTTAGTAGAGGGATATCAGTGTGTATGCTCACTTGGTTGGGAAGGCAAAAACTGTGAAATAGGTAAGAACGTGCAATGATTGAAAGGCAACATGCTAAAATGCCATGTTGACACTATTGTTTATTTTGGTATTAAAGAATAAACAAAAAATGGTTAACATATGTATAAAGTCAGGTAATTAGTATAATATGGATTAGTGAAAGCACATGTGGAGACCACTGTTGTGGCCAGAATTTTTTTAAATGTCATTTGTGGTTTATTTCATTAGGATTGGATGACATCTGAAGTATTATGTCAGAAAAACCTAGAGACATCCCTCTAGAGAAAAACTATTTCTACTTGTCACTCTAGGTTGGTATACACAAGTAGTTTCAAATCAGTGGGAAAAAAGCATCTTGTTTTAATCATCTTAATAATAAATGTAGCCGATATGTTATTGTTTTCTAGATATTCAGGAGTGTTCCAGCATCCCTTGTCTGAATGGAGCCACCTGTATGGATCTTGTGAATGGATATCAATGTCATTGTCTCCCTGGATACGAAGGAACCAACTGTGAAATTGGTAAGAAATTATCATCTTCATCTTGAGTTATGTGGTTTTATACTCACTATCAGAAGGCTGTTGGCCAGGGGCATAACTAGCAAGATGGACAAAAGGGGCAGATGAGTACCCACTTATAAAAGTATTTTGAGACCAAATCAGAAATAAAAGGATATTCTAAATCCGCACATTTTTCACACTTTTGTCCTGCAAATGGGACATCTTTACCTGTGCAATCTCTACATGTTTTTAACTGACCAGGAACTTGTCCTATCTGAGCGACCTGTTAGCTATGCACCTGCAGCTGTCAATTGGTATATTGCTACTGGAAAAGGTTAACTACCTTTTTTGCATTCAGCTGGTATGATTTTTATTAAAACTGTTTTATAAATTTTACATTCGCTGATGCACTCAAAACCACCTTATTGCAAATAATTGTTGCTGATTATACTGTAACTGCTTCCTATGTGCAAATCCTTCACAATGTTATTCCTTTCAAACATAATTTTACTCTCCTGCTCCCAGAAATGCTTTCCTGCCCAAGTTCTCCTTGTTTGAATGGTGCCACCTGTTATGAACATCGTGATTCATCAGACTACCTATGTATTTGTCCACCTGGGTATGAAGGCAGTATGTGTGAGATTGACATAGATTATTGTGCATCAGAACCCTGTCTAAATGGTGCCACCTGTTTTGAGCATCATGGTACAGAAGGCTACTTATGTAGCTGCCCACCTGGGTATGAAGGCAATATGTGTGAGATAGACATTGATTATTGTGCATCACAACCGTGTCTAAATGGTGCCACCTGCTTTGAGCATCATGGTACAGAAGGCTACTTATGTAGCTGCCCACCTGGGTATGAAGGCAATATGTGTGAGATAGACATTGATTATTGTGCATCACAACCATGTCTAAATGGTGCCACCTGCTTTGAGCATCATGGTACAGAAGGCTACTTATGTAGCTGTCCACCAGGGTATGAAGGCAGTATGTGTGAAATTGACATTGATTATTGTGCATCAGAACCCTGTCTAAATGGTGCCACCTGTTTTGAGCATCATGGTACAGCAGGCTACATATGTAGCTGTCCACCAGGGTATGAAGGCAATATGTGTGAGATTGACATTGATTATTGTGCATCAGAACCCTGTCTAAATGGTGCCACCTGTTTTGAACATCATGGTACAGCAGGCTATTTATGTAGCTGTCCACTTGGGTATGATGGTAGTATGTGTGAGATTGATATTGACTACTGTGCATCACAACCATGTCTAAATGGTGCCACTTGCAATGACTTAATGGAAGGATATGAGTGTCAGTGTTCCCCTGGGTGGGAAGGAACAAATTGTGAATCTGGTAAGTAGTGCTATTCTCCTTTAAAAACAAACAAGTATGATTTTAGTCTTTATTATGAGTGATATGTGTCACCATTCTCCATTGTACCTACTGCTTCACCATGTTACTATAAGTCAACCATTTGAAGGCGACGGGGCTGGCTGGCTGAAGGCGACGGGGCTGGCTGGCTGAAGGCGACGGGGCTGGCTGGCTGAAGGCGACGTGGCTGGCTGGCTGAAGGCAACGGGGCTGGCTGGCTGAAGGCGACAGACGGGGCAGAGGAGTACCAACTTATAAAAAGTATTTTGAGAGAAAATCGGAAATAAAAAAACATGGATATTCAATCTAAATCCGCCCATTTTTCACACTTTTGTCCTGCAATTGGGACATATTTACTTGTGCAATCTGGACATGTTTTTCACTGACCAGAAACTTGGCCCATCTGAGCGACCTGTTAGGTATGCGCCTGCAGCTGTGTGTTGTTGTATTGCTATTGGGAAAAGTTAACTACTTTTTTGCATTTCACTGGTATGGGTTTAAATAAAGTTTATTAAAACTAATTCATTCATGACAATTGCAAATGAAACTACCATATCATGTATAAAGTTCTTTTAAGGGGTTGTAAAAGTGTCTTTTGAGTGCATCTTTGATCGCCAATTTTAAGGGTAGCAGCGACATAAAAATACATGATGCTGGAGTTCCAAGGCAATGTTCCTTCCTCATCACATTTCTTGTGAACCCCTTATCTAAACATTAATTTAACCCTCATCTTACCGGACCACCCCCCTAGTGAACTTTGCTCTGGTGCACTAAAATGGCAAAATCTTCCAGGTAATCATTTTCTCATTCTGGTCGTTTTAGCAAAAAAAATGCAAAGGTAGCACCTTCACCGGGGGTAGGGTATGCCACCCAAAAATATTTTATAGTACATTTTTTAAAACATTACAGTATGGTTTTAATACTCTGTTTATTTAAAACTACTCAATTGTCATGATTTAGATATATTCCTAATTTTTTAGCACAAAAATTGGATTTTTGGTGGAAAATGCCAATTTTGCAGACTTGTGAACTTGATGTTGTGACGCCATCACCATAGGTATGTTAGTACTTATTTTACTATCAGTGGAAAGTGGAGGACTGTTGCTATCCACTGGTATCAAAATCATAAGCATCAGGTGCTTATAACAAATTCTTGAGGTTGGGTGGTAACCACCCCCTTGGTAAACCATGTTACAAAAAAAAGGGCTTGGTAAGACAAGGGTTAATATATGAGAATTTTGGAAAATTCATCTATTCTGAGAATGTGAAATTAACTTTTCAACCTTTTTTTTGAATTCAATATAATCAGTTGAAAAGAAATCCATTTAATGTCAACTAATCTTAATTTTAATGCCCAAAACTCTATTGCTTCTTGTGTGACTGATTTTTTTTCACCTTCTCCTTCTCAAGATAAAATCAATATCCAAAAATACCAAATTTCTTGAGAAAATACATTCAAAATTATTGTTTAAATCAGGGCTTCTCTGTTTTATCAATCACTGATGCACTCAAAACCACCTTATTGCAATTTTATTGTTACTCATTATCGATTACACTGTAACACCTTCGTATGTGCAAATCCTTTACAATGTTATTCCATTCAAACTTTATTTTGCTCTCCCGCTCCCAGAAATGCTTTCCTGCCCAAGTTCTCCTTGTTTGAATGGTGCCACCTGTTATGAACATCGTGATTCATCAGACTACCTATGTATTTGTCCACCTGGGTATGAAGGCAGTATGTGTGAGATTGACATTGATTATTGTGCATCGCAACCCTGTCTAAATGGCGCCACCTGTTTTGAGCATCATGGTACAGCAGGCTACATATGCAATTGCCAACCTGGGTATGAAGGCAGTATGTGTGAGATTGACATTGATTATTGTGCATCACAGCCATGTCTAAATGGTGCCACATGTTTTGAACATCATGGTACAGAAGGCTTCTTATGTAGCTGTCCACATGGGTATGAAGGAAGTATGTGTGAGATTGATATTGATTATTGTGCATCACAACCCTGTCTAAATGGTGCCACCTGTTTTGAACATCATGGTACAGCAGGCTATGTATGCAACTGCCCACCTGGGTATGAAGGAAGTTTGTGTGAGATTGACATTGATTATTGTGCAACAGAACCCTGTCTAAATGGCGCCACCTGTTTTGAGCATCATGGTACAGCAGGCTACTTATGTAGTTGTCCACCTGGGTATGAAGGAAGTATGTGTGAGATTGACATTGATTATTGTGCAACGGAACCCTGTCTAAATGGCGCCACTTGCAAGGACTTAATGGAAGGATATGAGTGTCAGTGTTCACCTGGGTGGGAAGGAACAAATTGTGAATCCGGTAAGTAGTACTATTCTCTTTTGAAAGCAAAGAAAACAAGTCTGATATTAGACTTCATTATCAGTCATATGTGTCACCATTCTCCATTGTATCATCTGCTTCACCATGTTACTATAAGTCAATCATTTGGAATTCTCTACCTGCTTCCATTTCATTCAACAAGCTCCTTATTTTCGACATCTTCAAAAGGAGTCTTAAACATCGCTTTTAATTCAGCCTGTTCGATTACTTATTGGATCCTTGGGCTACTATCCGTGACTTCATTTCACCTTGTCTTTGGATCATTTTGTTGATTTCCTGTCAATATCATCTCCTCTTCAAATATCAGTAACAGTTTTTTACCTCTGTCTTTGGTTATGACATATTTTTGTTATGACCAACGGTTTGCATTGTGATTTATCCTGTTTTGTTTGCCCTATTTATGTGTGTATGCATAATATACTGTGCAACATCTTATTTTAACTTATTTTGTTTAATCTCATCCATGGGTGGTAAATAAGAATAATTAACTTGGTGAACAATTGTATTTTTCCTGTCCCCAAATTAAGTAAATTACCTGAATAAATAATTGCAAATTTTTCACTTTGACACCAATATTAACCATACCAATATTATAGGCAACATCAGACTAACAGATTTTCAGAATTGAAAATCAGAACCATATTTTGATATCAATCTGTGTTACAATATTTATCCTAAGTGATTCCCTGTTTGACATTCTTGAATCCACCATTAAGAACAAAACATTTGCATTCTATGCTACCATTTCATATATTAGAAATGCTCTCCTGTCCAAGTTCTCCTTGTCTGAATGGTGCCACCTGTTATGAAAGTCATGGATCTGGAGACTACATGTGTGTCTGCTTGACTGGGTATGAAGGCAATATGTGTGAAAATGACATTGATTTTTGTGCACCAGAGCCCTGTCTAAATGGTGCCTCCTGTCTGGACTTATTAGAGGGATATCAGTGTGTATGTCCACCTGGCTTGGAAGGCACAAACTGTGAAATAGGTAAGAACGTCCAATAATTGAAAAGCCAAATGCTAAAATGTCATCTTGACACTATTTTTTATTTTGGCAGAAAATTACTAGTATTAAAAAATAACTAAAGAAATTGGTTAACGTATGTATAAAGTCAGGTAATCGGTATAATATTGATTAGTGAATAGCACCTGTGGAGACCTCTGTAATGCATTGAAATGGCAAGAACATTTAAATTATTTTAAATGTCATCTGTGGTTTATTTCATCTGGCCTAGATGACCTCTGAATTATATTTTTTTAATTACAACAATGACAGAAAAACCTAGAAACATCTGTATTCGCCTTTTGCACGGTTCGCCATTTGCAGGGAGAGCCTCAACTGACACTGTAATACATGAGTGTGTTATATAACAATGCATTCACCTCTTTTAAGGCCATTGGTTTTGTTTAGAAAGAATCGAACCTGATCGAAATATTGCGTAACTGCTCCCATTCATATTGCTGCCAATTCGAGGCTCTCCCCGCAAATGGCGAAACCATGCAAAGAGCAAATTGGAGGGCCTCCAATGCAGATCCCTCTAGGGGAAGACTGTTGTGTTTATCAACCTAGAGTGCCAAGCAGTTCCAAATCAGTGGGAGAAAAGGCATCTTGTTTTAGTAATCTACTAAAAGTAGCCTATATGTTATTGTTTTCTAGATTTTCAGGAGTGTTCCAGCATTCCTTGTCTGAATGGAGCCACTTGTATGGATGTTGTGAATGGATACTATTGTCAATGTCTTCCTGGATACGAAGGAACCAACTGTGAAATAGGTAAGAAAATACCATCTTAAATTATGTGGTGTTATACTCTTGATCAGAAGGCTGTTGGCCAGGGGCATAGCTAGCAAGATGGACAGAAGGGGCAGATGTGTATCCCCTTATAAAAAGTATTTTGAGAGAAAATCAGAAATAAAAAAACGGATATTCATTCTAAATCCGCACATTTTTTTTTCACATTTTTGTCCTGCAATTGGGACATCTTTACCTGTACAATCTCTACATGTTTTTCACTGACCAGGAACTTGGCCCATCTGAGCAACCTGTTAGCTATGTGCCTGTAGCTGTCAATTGATATATTGCTACTGGAAAGGTTAACTACTTTTTTTGCATTTAGCTGGTATGAGTTTAAATAAAGTTTATTAAAACTGTTTTATAAATTTTGCATTCGCTGATGCACTAAAAACCACCTTATTGCAAATAATTGTTGCTGATTGTGCTGTAACTGCTTCCTATGTGCAAATCCTTCACAATGTTATTCCTTTCAAACATCATTTTACTCTCCTGCTCCCAGAAATGCTTTCCTGCCCAAGTTCTCCATGTTTGAATGGTGCCACCTGTTACGAACATCGTGATTCATCAGACTACCTATGTATTTGTTCACCTGGGTATGAAGGCAGTATGTGTGAGATTGACATAGATTATTGTGCATCACAACCATGTCTAAATGGTGCCACCTGTTTTGAACATCATGGTACAGCAGGCTACATATGTAACTGTCCACCAGGGTATGAAGGCAGTATGTGTGAGGTTGACATTGATTATTGTTTTTTTTTTTCTTTTTTCTGCTTCAGAACCTGTCTAAAGTGCCACCTGTTTTGAGATTCATGGTTACAGTAGGCTATTATGTACTGTCCACCTGGGTATGAAGGTCAGTATGTGTGAATATTGACATGATTATGGCATCAGAACCCTGTTTAAATGGAGCCACCTGCTTTGAGCATCATGGTACAGTAGGCTACTTATGTAGTTGCCCACCTGGTTATGAAGGCAATATGTGTGAGATTGACATTGATTATTGTGCATCAGATCCTTGTCTAAATGGTGCCACCTGTTTTGAGCATCAAGGTACAGCAGGCTACATATGCATCTGCCCACATGGGTATGAAGGCAATATGTGCGAGTTTGACATTGATTATTGTGCAACAGAACCCTGTCTAAATGGCGCCACTTGCAAGGACTTAATAGAAGGATATGAGTGTCAGTGTTCACCTGGGTGGGAAGGAACAAATTGTGAATCTGGTAAGTAGTACTATTCTCTTTTGAAAGCAAAGAAAACAAGTCTGATTTTAGACTTTAGTATCAATGATATGTGTTGCCATTCTCAGTTGTACCATCTGCTTCACCATGTTACTATAAGTCAATCATTTGAAATTCTCTACAAGCTCCTTATTTTCAACATCTTCAAAAGGAGTCTTAAACATCTCTTCTAATTCAGCCTGTTCCACTACTTACTGGTTCCTTGGGCTACTATCCTCAATTTCATTTCGTTTGCTTTGTGATTTATTCTGTTTTGTTTTCCCCTATGTATGTGTGTATGCATAGCAATTATACCTTGCAACATAAATATATCCCATTTTATTTTATTTCATCCTAGGGTAGTAAATAAGAATAATTAGCCAGGTGAACAATTGCATATTTTCTGTCCCTAAGTTAAGTAAATTATCTGAATAAACGGTTGCAATTTTTTCACTCTGACATGATTACTACCCATACCAATATTTAAAAGGCAGCATCAGACTAACAGAATTTAAAATCCAAACCATTTGATATTTGGCATGCTTGAATCCACCATAAAAAACAAAACATTCATTTGGATTCTATGCTACCATTTCATTTATTAGAAATGCTCTCCTGTCCAAGTTCTCCTTGTCTAAATGGTGCCACCTGGTATGAGCGTCATGGATCTGGAGACTACATGTGTGTATGTCCAAATGGCTATGAAGGATATGTGTGATGAATTGACAGTGATTTCTGTTGCACCAGAGCCTGTGTAAAAGGTGCCTCCTGTGTGGACTTAGTAGAGGGATATAGGTGTGTATGCCCACTGGCTGGGAAGGCACAAACTGTGAGAAAGGTAAGCACATGCAGAAATGATCAAATCTACAGCTGCTTTGACTCCATGCAAGTTATTGGTCCCCCGCCAACTTATGTTGGCAAGGGGGACTATGAAATGCTCCCGTCCGTGTGTGCGTGTGTGTGGTGTGTCCCTCGCGAATTTTGGAACTAAGCAAGGTGGGTGCCCATCTCGCAACATAGAGAGGGATCTGGAGTTACGCGTTGGGTGGGATACAAAGTGGGTCATGTGGCATGGGTTAAAGGTGCAATGTGGTCAAAAATAGGGTCAAATATGGGCAAAAATAGGGCATAAATCGCTATAATTAAACGTTGTACACCCGATATCTGTGATTGGAGCAAGTATGGGTGTCCATCTTCGCACCATTTATGTCACTCAAGTGGATGCGGACTGAGTTCGGCGAAGGGTAATGTGGCATGGGTCAAAGGTTAAAGGGTCAAAAATGGGCAAAATGGAGTTAAATTGCTATAAACCTATCTGTTGTGGTAGGATGATGAAAAACTGGGTGGGTGTTGGTCAACATTCAGTGTCAACAATTTTGAAGGTCATTTCAAGGTCATAGGAGGTCATCCAAGGTCATATCACTAAACATGTGGTAGGAGGATGAAATTCGGTGGGTGTGGTCAAACATCAGTACCAAAAATTGTTGAAGGTCATTTCAAGGTCATCCGAGGTCATCTAAGGGTCAAATCATCTTAACATGTGGTAGGATGATGAAAATTGGTGGGTGTGTCAACATTCCGGTAACAAAAAATTTGGAAGGTCATTTCAGGTTCATCCCGAGGTCATCAAGGTCAAACAAACTTAACATGTGGTAGGAGGATGAAAATTGGAGGGGTGTGGTCAACATTCCGATACCAAAAATAGTTTAAGGTCATGTCAAGGTCTTTTATATGAGGTCATCCAAGGTCAAAATCAATTAACATGTGGGTGGAGGGTAAAAATTGGTGGGTGTGATCAAACAATTCCGGCCAAACTGTTGCAGGTCATGGGAAGGTAATTGCAGGGTCATCCAGGTCAAATCACTCAACCTGGTGGTAGGAGGATGAAACTTGGTGGGTGTGGTCAACATTCAGTACCAAAAATTTTGAAGGTCATTCAAGGTCATGTGGGGGTCATACAAGGTTCAAAGCACTAACATGTGGGTATGAGGGATGAAAATTGGGTGCGTGTGGCTCATCCTTCAATGCCCAAAAAATTGATGGTCATTTTCAAAGGTCCTGTGGGGTCATTTAAAGTCAAATCACTAATTCATGTGGTAGGAGGATGAAATTGGAGGGTGTGTGTCAACATTCAGTACAAAAATTTTTAAGTCATTTCAAGGTCATCTGAGGTCATCCAACCGGTCAAATCCCACTTAACATGTGGTGTGGAGGAGTGAAAATGTTGGGTTGTGATCAACATTTCCGTGCTTTTTGAAGGTCATGTTGACGGTCATGATGGGGTCATCCACGGTCAAATCACGTAACATGTTGTAGGAGGATGGAAATTGGTGGGGTTGGTCAACATCTAACCAAAAATTTTGAAGGTCATTTCAAGGTCATGCGGGGTCATCCAAGGTCAATCACTTAACATGTGGTATATGGTGAAAATTGGTGGTGAAGTGTGGTCATCATGTCATGCCAAAAATTTGATGGTCATTTCAAGGTCATGTGGGGTCATTTAGGTCAAATCACATCATGTGGTAGGAGAAGGAATCTTGGGTTGGGGTGTGGTCACATTCATTGCTGACACTTTGGAAGGTCTTTGAATTTGAATGTAGGGGTCATCTGTGGTCATCACTTAACATTTGTTAGGAGGGGATGAACTTGATGGGCCATCACAATTTTTCCTGAGATCTTAAAATTGTTGCTTTCCTTGTGTTCTTTAGCACTCAACTGGTTTGCCGTGGACCTTTGTGGTTCGAGAACCGCCTTGTTTTCATTTATGTTGGGAACCAATTTTTGAGCATGGACAAAATTTTGGGACTCTGAAAAAGCAATTAATTTCATAAAATTTCACAGAATGTTCGGCTAGTGGGACAAAGCAATTGTCAAAACTGTGTCATTGAATTTTTTTTTTTTGTTTTATTCTATTATTCTATTTTGTCATAATAAGTGAAACTTTCAAACACTGTGAAAAGTCATCTTGGCACTATTGTTAGTATAATAAGTACATTTAAAGAATACCTTATCCAAATTTGGGTAACATTTAGGCATTATAATAAACTCCCCCAAAAAAGTAACGCAACATTTCTAAATACCCCCATAATTACAAACCATTGGGCTATGCACAAAACATAAAATGATATCACAAGTCTGTTTTGTTGTCTGCAAATTTTGACACATTTCTTGCTCCATTGTGATCAATACAGGGTGTGGCCCGAACCGACACAATGTCCATTTTACCAAATGTGTCACATTTTCAAAGTTCAACTGAAGACATTATTATAAAAACACGGTGACAATACACAGTTCACGGAATAATTGCGGTCTTTTTCTTTACAACTGAATGGCAATCAATATGGCTATAACTTTTATTGCAACTTTTAAAAAGGGAGGATTTTCGTAAAATGGGTACTGTGTTGGGCAATATTGATCGCATGGGCAAGATGGTTTATTCAAAATTTAAGGAATAAACGAACTATTGATATAATTTTATGGTTTCGTGCAAAGACCAATGGTTTTTTGCACCTAGGGGGTATTTAGACATGCTTCGTTACTTATACTTTTTGGGGCTTTAGTTTTGTCAGTTTATCTAAATTAAGAAACGTTTCTGCACTAAATAAAATTCCCTAAACCAAATCCAATAATTAGTCGATTGATGAGTGAATAGCACACGCCTGGAGGATCTTTGTGGCATTGAAATAACGGATTTTAAAAAAATATCTGAGGTTCATTTCATCTGTTCAATCTGTAATGCATTGAAGTTGCAAAAGTTTTAAAACTACTTTGGTTTATTTCTTCTGGCTTACTTGACCTCTCACATATAATCATATTTGAAACAATGAAAAATACCAATAGGCATCTGTATTTAGAGGTCCCTGAATACAGATCCCTTGGGTAAGCTTTTTTTCAGCTGTTGTTTCATAACCTCTACTCTGTCCAGCCCGAAGTACGAAGTAACAACGCGGGCATATACATTGCACCGGCATTCAGCACATGCATAGTAAAGCACAAGCGCACTGCAACTGAAAGGCGGTACTGTGTATACACACGCATCATCACTTCATACTTCATGCTGGACAAAGTATAGAGTAGCAAGCCAAATTAGTGGGAGAAGTAGGATTTGTTTTTAAGTAATCCCATTAAATGTAACCTGTACATTTTCTAGATATTCAGGAGTGTTCCAGCATTCCTTGTCTGAATGATGCTATCTGTGTAGATCTTGTGAATGGATATCAATGTCAATGTCGCCCTGGATATGAAGGAAACAACTGTGAAATAGGTAAAGAAATATAACAATAAGTTTTAATATAGTGCTTAATCCCCGTAAACAGGTAAAAAGTCGCCAGTTATTATTACGCCGCCTTCAAGAAATCACAATCATTTCGCTTCCTCTAGGTGGCTGCTCAAAGACATGCTTTACAAGTGCACAAGCCTATCAGCACTTAGATGTACATTTTAGTGTACTGTTTCAGTTGCCATCACTGCGTGTCAGTTTAGGACATATGGTATGATAAATTCTCAAAATAAAAAAATAAACTAATATAATAAAATCCCACATTTTGCTATCCTCTCGTATTATTGCTGCTTATCCCATTATGCTGTAACCTATCCCTATGTGCATTTGATTTGCATTGTTATTCTTTTCATGCATTCATTTTATTTTCGTACTCTCAGAAATGCTTTCCTGTCCAAGTTCCCCATGTCTAAATGGTGCCACCTGCTATGAACAACATGATTCATCAGACTACCTATGTGTTTGTCCACCTGGGTTTGAAGGCAGTATGTGTGAGATGGACATTGACTATTGTGCATCACAACCATGTCTAAATGGTGCCACTTGTTTCGAGCATCAAGGTTCAGAAGGCTACTTATGTAGCTGCCCACCTGGCTATGAAGGCAATATGTGTGAGATTGACATTGATTATTGTGCATCACAACCATGTCTAAATGGTGCCACCTGTTTTGAGCATCATGGCTCAGAAGGCTACTTATGTAGCTGTCCACCCGGATATGAAGGCAATATATGTGAGATTGACATTGATTACTGTGCATCAGAGCCTTGTCAAAATGGTGCCACCTGTTTTGAACATCATGGTACAGAAGGCTACTTATGTAGCTGCTCACCTGGGTATGAAGGCAGTATGTGCGAGATTGATATTGATTATTGTGCATCGGAGCCTTGTCGAAATGGTGCCACCTGTTTTGAACATCATGGCACAGCAGGTTTCTTATGTAGCTGCCCACCTGGGTATGAAGGCAGTATGTGCGAGGTTGACATTGATTATTGTGCATCACAACCCTGTCTAAATGGAGCCACCTGTTTTGAACATCATGGTACAGCAGGCTACTTATGTAGCTGCCCGCCTGGGTATGAAGGTAATATGTGTGAGATTGACATAGATTATTGTGCATCACAACCATGTCTAAATGGTGCCACTTGTTTTGAACATCATGGTACAGGAGGCTACTTATGTAGCTGTCCAACTGGCTATGAAGGCAACATATGCGAGATTGACATTGATTATTGTGCATCACAACCATGTCTAAATGGTGCCTCATGTATGGACTTAAGAGAAGGATATGAGTGTCAGTGTTCACCTGGATGGGAAGGAACAAACTGTGAATTGGGTAAGTAATAGCATATCACAGCTTTTTCAGTGGCAGCACAAATTTGACAGCTGTTCTTGCGAGAGTTATCATTCCTGTAAAGTTTTTAAAATCCATTGCAAAAATCTTGCCATTAGGTAATAATTTGTTGGTCCATCTGTACAAAACTGGTTTTACAGAAAATCATGTTTGCCCACAATGAAATATATGGGAAATTTGCACAGGATGTACCATGTGGAATAGATGCTTAAATTGTGTCACATTTGATATTATTAGTTTTTATTCTGGGTGTATCATTATGAAAGAGTCTTTCAAACATGCTGTGATCTGTAATAACAGCAAAGCATTACTTATTTTAGACCTTTTTGTCATTTCCTGATCTGGGTCTTCATTGTGTATTGCACCGTATGGTTCAGCATGTCACTCTGAGTTAACACTTTGACCAATCTTCTGACTTCCTTATTATTAACGTATTATGGAGTTTTAAACCTCGCTCATTCTTTTGTCAACCTTCTGGTTCATCAGATTACTATTTTTGCCTTGTATTTACATTATTTTTCATCATTTGTTTCCTATTAGTAAAGTTTACCTTTTCTGTAATTGTTTACTGGCAGAAGTCTAGCTACTCTATATTGATACAGTGCGATAATTCATAGGCCCATTGAACATAATGCTAAATTTTGCTGGTCACGTGATCCTATGATTTTTCCTAAGTTCAATTTTCTGCTAACCACCTCGCTGTAAATTTCACACTTTTATGCACATTTTCATTGGCTCTGGATGCATCCAACTTTAAAACTGCTTCACTTCAGAAATTATTACATATCTTTAAAAAAAACTATTGTCTAAGTATCACTTTATCTCGAAGAGCGTGAATGGCTGATTCCATACCGATAAAAATATTTGTTATGTCTTTTGATTAGAATGTAGAAATGTTGACTTTAGACATCTTCCCACCCTATGACAGACCCAGGGGAACACCCAGGATGCTGAAAGACATGAGTAGTGGTATCATGTATTTTGGTGGAAATAACTATTCTAGAAAAGTTACAGCAACTGATTGACCTTTCAGTGGACGAAATGAGACATCGTCCATCCAGGTGCTCACAGTTTGCCATTTCATAGCCTGGATTGTAATTGTACAAAATATTTTTCAAACTGTACTACCATTTGATATATTTAATATTTATATTCTATCAGAAATGCTTTCCTGTCCAAGTTCTCCTTGCCTAAATGGTGCTACCTGTTATGAGCATCATGGTTCTGCAGGCTACCAGTGTAACTGTCCAACTGGGTATGAAGGCAGCATATGTGAAATTGACATTGATTTCTGTGCACCAGAGCCCTGTTTAAATGGTGCCTCCTGTGTGGACTTGGTAGAGGGATATCAGTGTCTATGTCCACCTGGTTGGGAAGGTGCAAACTGTGAATTGGGTAAGTAACACAAATAGAATATGGTGAAAACTGTTTCTTATACCTTGTTGTCAGTTTCCAATTATGTTGTTATTTACTGCACTTTTGATACTTAAAGGCACTATCAGTGATCCACCAAAAAAAGTCAAAATAATCGAAATTTGCTGAAGTAGTCTTTAAAGCGGCACTGGCACATTTTCACAAAATATGAAATTTCTTCAATTTGCTCTCAAATGATAGTCTAGGCCATTGGAAGAACAGAGGTATATTTTACACATAAAAATAATATACCCCAAAACAGATAGGGACATTGATATGAGGATAAAGACATCCAGGTAATTTGTAGGCCAACTTTTAAGTTTTCCATAACTTTAATCAACAAATGTGTATATTACATGAATATTTTTGACTCGTACTCACTGATATTAAAACCACAAAGGTTATAGACCGGTCAAACAGTGTGCATAGCGTGGGAAACATGCATACGGTGTGTGTGTTCTTGTGTTAAACGCCATTTTCGTCGTCTGTTAAATTACAAAATCGTTCTGTTTACCCATAAGGAAGCTGATTTGGTCTTAATCATTTTGGGTGAGGGCTTTTGTATATAAATGCCTTACAACCATGCAAAAATATCGATTTTGAAAAATACTGAGGGCGCACTATTTTTCAAATGTGCCAGTGTCTCTTTAAGGAAAAGACAGGTATGTAGAATTAGTGCAAGTTATTTTCAGAATGCAAAATGCCAGAAAGGAAGAAAATGGCACTGTTCAAAGATATGAATCTTTATTAAGTTACCTGTTGTAGAAAGTGTCCGTATGGAAATAATGACTAAAATATCCGATTTTGTCTTTATTAGGTTGCTTTCAGCCTTATAACTTTTGGGGTATGTTAGGATAGCTATACCTGTAACAGACATGCAAAAATCTGATTTTTGAATATTTTTTCGATTTTCTGATTTGACAAATCACTGATAGTACCTTTAATTCTCAATCATATTCTATGGCAGCAGGTGCATACCTCATTGGCACTTATGGCACTTGTTTTGGCAATCTATACAAAAATTTAATTCGTATTGATGTTTGCAATATTTATTTCTGTAGATATTCAGGAATGTGCTAGCATTCCTTGTGTGAATGGAGCCACATGTGTGGATCTTGCAAACAGATATCATTGTCAGTGTCTTGCTGGATATGAGGGAACCAACTGTGAAACAGGTATTCTTTCTTTTTAAATGTTCATGACTGGAACCAATATAATGTCATGTAAACAGAAAGATGCATACACATTACAGACTTTGTAATTGCAGCCGCTTGAAACTCTTAAGACTGAAATACATTAGCACTTGTTTCTTTGGTATTCACATAAGCACAGTCCTCTGTGGTCCAGTGGTAAACCTCACACCTAGATAGCGAGAGGCAGGGGGGGTAGGTCATGCCAACCTAACAGCAACAGCAAATTCAAAACGGCATCAACTTCCGGGTGCTAGTCTGTTTCAAAGACTTAACGGTAGGAGGGCGCTTTTTTTTTTTTTTTTTTTTTGTGAAACAGGTATTCTTTCTTTTTAAATGTTCATGACTGGAACCAATATAATGTCATGTAAACAGAAAGATGCATACACATTACAGACTTTGTAATTGCAGCCGCTTGAAATTCTTAAAGGGGGATGGCCCGATTTAAGGATATAAAGTATTCATCTTGATAGATTGGCCTTCACTCCAAAACCCTACCTGTAAAGTTTCGCGCCGATATTTCAATTCGTTTTGATACGAGAGCTAAAAACGTGATTTTGTAAGCCCCATAGAATACTGTGTAGAATTAATATTGGTCAACCAAAATAGGGCACATTTTCGCTCATAACATCCAAACCAAACACCCTTTGGCTCTAAGATTTCACAGGGTAGATGAGAAAAATAGTAACTTTCTTCTGATACCAAAATATTGACCACTTCCGGTAAAATCTGGGGCTTCTGGGGACGAAGTTATTAGCGATCGGGCCATGGACCTTTAAGACTGAAATACATTAGTACTTGTTTCTTTGGTATTCACATAAGCACAGTCCTCTGTGGTCCAGTGGTAAACCTCACACCTAGATAGCGAGAGGACCGGGTTCGAGACCTTCTATTTTTCGTCTTTATTTCAATGCTCACCAGTTTCACAGAGTTTTATATAATAATTAACATATTTGGGATGGCCTGTATATAGTGCACCGTATTTAGGTGAGGATAATTTTTCTACATGTAACCTAATTTTTGGACGCCCTGTATTTGAAAGGCTCATAGATACCATAGTTAGTACACCTTGCCCCTCACCAGGATACAATAATAAAAATGGATTCTTTGTAATGTAAATCGTTTGATATCTTTAGTCTTACTCAGAAATAAGATAGTGTGCCATCAACCCTTGTCACATAGTGCAACATGTGTGGAGCTAATTAATGGTTTCACTGGGGTTTTTTTGGCTTGCCAACCAGGATTCCAGGGAACATACTGTGAAATAGGTAAGCTTAAATCTGTCTATTGGGAAGAAATGGCTGAAGTTCAGAACGAAACATCTTTTTTGTATGTATTTGTTGAAGGTTATGTATAACAAAGTTTATATATTAGTATATTCGTGACAATTTACAAATTGGAAGAGTGTTCCAGTAGTCCATGTAAGAATGGAGCACCTGTGTCGAACTGATTATGGTTATCAGTGTACATGCCCAGCAGGATTTCAAGGAACCTCTCTGTGAAATGGGTGAGTTTACATTATACTATGTTTATGGAGAATTTTTAAGAAGAGCGACGATTTTCAGAAAATGTGACAAAGATATAGGCTCATGAAGGATGTAATTTGTCCCTGAACAGTTCGGATGGGCTCTATGAAATGAGCTCAGTCCTGTTGTGGAGTTTTATGTATGGGGGGGGGGGTGGGTGGTGTTGTGGTCGGGGTGGGGTTTGTTGTGGGTTGTGGTGTTTGTTGGTTGTTGTATTTTGTTATTAAGGGTTTCTTTCTTTTTTTTCCGTTCATTTTTTTTCTTTCAATGGATTTGGTGTGGCGTGTTCCACTTTCAGTACAAAAATTTGCCCCCTAAGCGCCTCATTCATCTTTCAACACTATTCTGAGGATGTTACCAGGAATACTTGGTTCACCTACTAGTCATTATGGATTTCATTTTAACCTTACTGTTACCCTTCTACTAATTAGTTACTGTGTACACATACATTAAGTATTGGGCGTCCTCAACAAACCTCACGATTGCGACATTTAGTTCAGAACACAAACGGTTTTTCCACACTGGTAAACAGTCCTATTCCTTCCCTGTATAAAATGGGCGAGATGAAAACGGCATTTCTCCTCAGAGAAACATCTCAGACCTTTAAAGCGTACACTTCTGCTTGAAATATCATCATCTCCTACTACCCGATCAGTCATAAAATTGGGTAGTTATCCCTAAAATTTTTGAGCAACTGGACCATGAAGACTAGCCAGGACATGGACCCTGGAGGTCCGGGCACTTTTTCAGTCAGGTCAATGCCCTTCTTTAACGATATTCCTCATATTTTACGACCTAAGTATTGATAGCAACCATGCTTTTCAACCCAGATCTTCACCATTTTCGCTCAGTTATAGGGTACACTTAGAAAACCTGTCCCATAAAACGCACCATTATTGCAGCAGGGCTGGGAACTTTGCATCTGTTTCTCATGTTTAATTTTTACCGGTGTGAAATCATAGGCACAAGAAAATTGTTTGTTATTGTGGGCTCCATTGTTTGATGTATGTGTGATGTAAGATGTATGTAATGACGTTTGTTCACTCATCACATTTTGGCAACAAAAGTGAACCTTGACCAGACCGCGTAGTCCGAATTTGATGAAATGTGTATGTGGGGTGGTGGTGGTGGAATGCAAGTTTTATCCTATGCAAATTGTTGATGGTAAACATGCATGTTAATGAGCGTATTTGTATATTTTGTTTCTGATTGGCGGCTCACGATATTTTTTTAATATATGAATGCGAAATCCGGGAACCGCCAAATTCCTATTTTTTTTTTAATTTTTTTGCAGAAATCAATGAGTTTTGACAGTAACCCATGCCTTAATGGAGCCCAATGTTCAGATTTAGTCAATGGATATGAGTGTATTTGTGCAGGTGGTTATGATGGTAGCAATTGTCAAATAGGTAAGCAAAATATTGATATTTATAAACATGTTGCTGGAAAAAAGTTATGAATATTTGAAGTACTTAATGACAGGGCCGGCGCAAGCTATGCGCCAGGTGCGGCGATCGCCGCACCACTTTTTTAGAACCAAAAATAAAAAATAAAAAAAGAAAGAGAGAGAGAGGAGAAAGAGAGAGAAGCAAAAAGAGAGGGAGAGAAAGAGAAGGGGGAGAGAGATAGCGAGAGAAAGAGGGGAAGGGAGATCGTGCGAAAGGTGGAATTGAATTTAAGTGACAGGAGGAGATTTTTTTAGGATACGAATTTCTCTCACATTTCACTGGATCGGTTGTAGACCACCTACTGAGAAGGGGTATTGAAAAAAAAAAAAAAAAAAAAAAAAAAAAAAAAAAAAAAAAAAAAAAAAAAAAAAAAAAAAAAAAAAAAAAAAAAAAAAAAAAAAAAAAAAAAAAAAAAAAAAAAAAAAAAACGACAGAAACTACTAAATCATCATCTTATTACATAAAGATGACTTATTCGGCTTATTCACTTATTCACAGGTGTGATCTAATACATTGGTAAGCATTCCAAATATGTAAAAAACCGGGGTTCGAGAAAAATTGGGGCGCTTCTTTCTGGAAATCTCCTCATGTCTCTTTAAGTGTCCATTGTCTTAAATAAGTATGGGTATTCAAAAATTAGGTAATATCAATGGCGGATCCAAGGGAGCCGTCGTCCCTCCCCCAACTCGCCGACAAAAATCAATGCGACAATGACATAGGGCCTACGGAAAAATACTTTGTAACCCATAATTTTTTTTAAAGGTGTAACGAGAGATTTCACATAACAGGTGTCCCTAAAAAATAAGAAAATTCTGATTTCTGCACTAATGTAAAGTTTTCTATCAAAAAATGTCCCCATGTGAAATGACAAATCTGAGAATCATTTTCTTAGGTACAAAAATTGTGAAATTTCGAATTGACTATGTTTTACATTGAAATTAAGCAAATCAAAATCGCCTTTTGTTTTCACTTTCAAGGCATTTCTATAGCCAAATACAAGGTAAGAAATATATTGGGGATCTTATCTATATGAAATCACTATATACATGTAACACAATATATGGATGCCCCAAAATCTTTTGTTGCACCTATAAGGAGTTATAGACCCGAGTTCAGTGCAGGGCCTATCTTGGTTTGTTTCCTGTAGGATTTTAAAAGAGGTTACATATGAAACTCTTTACAAGCATTATATAGGGGACAACTTGAATATTCCAAATTGTCAAATTTGCATGAGAAAATGTGTTGTGGAAAGCGAACATTGCAAAGGTTTCGAGCCTCCCGCACTCTCACCTCGTGTCGCTTGATATAGGAACTCTCCACGAACACGTTACATACGATGTAACATGATTAATATAAAAAGAAATCAACTATATTTTACTTTTTACTTTGATCATACCAGTTATAGCGTGAACCACTTACAAATTTCAAATTGTTTCGATCAAATTTGCATGAGAAAATGCGTTTTGGACAGCGAACATTGCAAGGGTTTCGCGCTTTGCGGGGGGGGTGGGGGGGGAACACCACTACCACACCCCTCGCGTTGCTTGATATATGAACTCTCCATGAACATTTACAAGAGAGCCCATCTAGAAAGCACAATTTCCCCGGGCCCTTAGGGACGCACCATTAGACTTCAATTTGTTTAAATTCACCCACCATACGAGCAAAAAAAAAATAAAAATTTACAGTAAAAAAAAAAACTTTACCCACACCTTTTAAGACTTTAAGAGGGTTAAAAACTTGCTCCGTGGAAACACAGAAAAAATTGCCGTGTTACTTATATTGGAAAATACTCTATAACCCATACATGTTCATTTTTTTCCGCGCTACGCGCGGTTTTTAAAAGTAATTACAGACCAAATTTAAGTGCAGCGCTACTCCAGATTTGAGAAATGATGACAAATTTGTCATTAACGTTGCGACCAATCTTGTACTACCTTCACGCATGCATGAATCGGCCCGTGCACCAACTTTGACATGCTTCATTCAAAAATTAGCCTTACACCAGTTTAGGTTACCCTTTTCAGACTGTTACTCAAAGTAGGCCTATCTTACTATTTTTTAATTTTTTTTTTAAATTGGGTCTATCAACTATTAAGAAAATATGCCTTGAAAACTAAATATTCCTAAGTTTCACCCACACCCGCATCGCTTACGCGACACATGCATGCTGCATTGCGGCCATTACATCAGGCAACAAGAATAGTCTTTTAAAAAGACAACCATCGCTTAGCGAGGATGTTAGTACTTAATATGTTAGTGTAAATACTTGAGATCAAAGGAAACCCCTCTCATTAGAGAACCACAGTATATATGTCAGGCATCAACCATACTCATGCATCAACCTTTAATTTTGAAATACACCCAAAGACCGAGTTGTTGTGACTATACATTCAGCAATGTGGAACATTGTGGGTAGTTTAAAAATCAAATAAATCCTAAATATTAGCATGAAAGTTCATCTGTGTTGGCAAAATACTGGGTAAAGTTCAACTTTTGTTCTCAACACAAAGAAATTGTCATACCTGGAATTTTCAGTTGTCATCACTACAACTTTCATCAGCAGAGTGACCCGATTCTGAGTTCATGACCTTTTGGACATGTGATTTCAAAATCGGGTCGTAGACTCTTGGAAGTTTGTACCGGCCCCCATCCTTGTTCAGCGTAGGTTGGTTAACCCTGATGTATATGGCTTCCTTCACCCCTTGTTCAAAGTATCTTGGCTCCCGGTCAAGTATCTTCACCTCTTGCAAATCCACTTGCTCTCTCAAGACTAGATTTTTAGAGCATCGTCGCCCAAGTTCGGTTTCTTCAGAGGTCTCCCAGCATATTCATATTGAATCCCCAGGCCACCACGTGGATTTGAACTTTACCCAAATCCTAAATATTTTAACCACAGCCCATTACACCAAGATTACAAACTTCAAACTTACAGGAAACAGGTTTTAAAACAATGTTATGTTAAAACAACAATGTTATCTGGGCATTGTACACATAATGGTACTCTCAAGACCATGGGTCAGATCATCCATTACGTGTTAATGAACTGAGAAGTTATCCACTGTGATGGGTGGGCTGTCATCCAATCAAAAGTTTGTTTTTAGCTGCTTAGGAAATGTAAATGAATTTCCTAGTAGGCATATATCATGTCCTTAGTTATTAAAATAATGGGAACCAAGAGGACTTTGTAGTGCTACATGAGACAACCACCCAACTCTGTGCTTGACTGTGATATTCTGCCAATCATTTGTTTGCTGCACATATATAGGGTAACTTGCAATGTTGTGGCTTTTATGCACTCCGACTTTATACCATCTTCGATGGAAAAACAAAACAAATTATAAAATAGTATTGTTACCATCAAATTTGCATGGGAAAAATGTGTTTTGGAAAGCGAACATCGCAAGGGTTCCGCGCTTTGCGTACCCGTACCCACCCCCAGAGAGCTTTATATACGAACTTTCCATGAACACTTTAGGCTTAGTTCAAACAAAACTTAAACCATCAACTGTATATTTTACTTTTTAAAAACGTTGATCATACCTACTGAGTGGTCCAAAAAGTTTACATTTTTTGTCTTAAAATTTCTAAAAAGTGGGTGGACATATCAAATTCATTTGAAGATATTTATTACCTACAATATCTTGTTAGAACCTGCTGAAAATGACATTGAAAACATAGCTGAAATAAAAAAAATGGCGGCTATGTAGAGAAAAATAGTCAAAAACCACTTTGCACACACGTAAGTCTATATGACAATCGTGGTTAACAATAATCAATACCATTGCGTGAACTGTAGGCCAACTCAAGTAACAAAACTACTGACCACCCTTCAAGTTTGTGTGAGGTGTTTGTAACCCTTTGAAAATGAATGAGAGAATATTTCAATCATGAAACTGGACCAAAGAGAAGTACACTTGAATCACTTGAATACACTTTCAAAAATTAATGTCCATTTACCAAATAATTAAGTTGATTTCAATTGGAGAGGATTTTAAATTAAAAGGGGCTTGCATTCTTTTCTTGTCAGTCACTTTATCATCACTTTTGAAAGCTGAAGCCCAGTGTTTAGCTCTAAAAAATAAGGCAATTTGCACCGAGGAAAATTTTTCACAGAAGAGTTAATAAATACCAAGTCCCAGGGATGCATTGTTCAATGTTTGAATGTATCAATCTTTGCTATAATGATCGCCAACTAAGTGCCATAGACTTACGTGTGTGCAAAGTGGTTTTTCACCTTTTTTCTCCAGATGGCGGCTATTTTGTCATTTCAGTTTCCAACAAAATATTGTAGTTAATAAATATCCTCAAATTAATTTTAATATGTCTAGCCACATTTGAGAAATTTGCATAAGAAAAAGTGTAAACTTTTTTGGACCACTCTGTATAAGCATTAAAAAGCATTATATATACACATGTAAAGTGAGCCACTTACAAATTTCAAGTTGTTTCTATCAAATTTGCATGAGAAAATGTGTTTTGGAAGCGAATATTGAAAGGGTTCTGCGTTTCGCGTGGGAGGGGGGTACTCCTCCCCCTCCCGTGCCCACCCCCGGACAGCTTGATATAGGAACTCTATATGAACACTTTATGCTTAATTCAAGCAAAACTTAACCAATCAACTATATTTTACTTTTTAAAACCGTTGATCATACCTATAAGCAAATTGTTTGTATCAAATTTGCATGGGAAAATGTTTTTGGAAAGCGAACATTGCAAGGGTTCCGCGCTTCGTGCAGGAGGGGGAACCATATGGTCCTTCAGCATAATTTCTGGCCAAAATCTCATAGAAGCTAGGACTGCACGCCGTTATACCAGAGAAGATGGGAATCTTCTCTGGTTATACCGTACGCTCTGTATAGCTACTATGCTTAGAGAGTTGTGGAGTGCCAAATCGTGTGAAACGCATTTCAATACGGAATAAACCCCAAACTCTTTCTAACATCGTCTTCATGGCCAAATTCTTTCCCATTGAAAAATGTGTTTCACATGATTTGGCAGTCCTCTATGGTGTTACACGGACACTCATTCGCCCGCCGCACCACTTTCAATTTGCTTCTGCCGGCCCTGAAATAACTTGCCAAGAAATCGTGACAAAATATTTGTCTTTTATTTTTCTAGAAATCAATGAGTGTGACAGCAATCCATGTCTCAACAGTGCCACTTGTTCAGATTTAGTCAATGGATATGAATGTGTGTGCGTAATTGGTTATGAGGGTACAAACTGTGAAATTGGTAAGAGACTATGTAGTGTTACGAAATTAGGGAGTATCTGATGAAAAGATTTAATAGAAGGGTTTTAAAATTGCTATAATAGGATACAATTAAAAAGAATAAATTTACCTATACAAAGGGGTAGTTTGCTGTAAATGTTTTGCACATGCTATAGGGCTTATTATATTCGACGAAACGAAACGGGCTCAGTGCACCCATTGGATTACACGCTTTATTCCGTCAGAGTATAAATTGTATGATAATGGAATAAAGCGTGTAATCCAATGGGTGCACTGAGCCTGTTTTGTTTCGTTTCGTCGAATATAATAAGCCTGTTATAGCAATAATACAAAAGTTCATGATCAATTCACACAACTCTGCATGGGGGTATCATCCTAATAACAAGACTGCTTATGACAAATTCTATTATATTCAATATTTACATATGGATTGTATTATATTGGGATTGTGAAGTATGATAGTTGAAAATGAAATATAGGTCATCTTGGATTGTATGAAGTACAGGTTGAGTAAAAAAATGGACCCTGATTGTGGTACCAGTGGAAAGCGGAGTTTATTATCGTTGGTTTGCTGCAAAAATCATTCACGTCGGTTAGGTATAGGCCAAGCTACAGGCTTTCGAATCAAGTAGTCAGTATTGCGCTCTGTCCATGGATTCAGATTAAAATGAATGGCGTTCAATGAAGTAAATCAATGTCCAGAATGGAATCGGGCTACGTATTGAGTGCAGACTAAATGTGGCGATATTTAACCCCACAAAAGGCAGTCACAATCTACCTTTCTACACTCTCATCACTCATAAAATCATTTGAAAATTAAAGTAACTTGATACATGTATCAAGAGTTGAATGCAACATACCATACGAAGAAACAAACGTCGATGACAAACTTTTGAGGTAGGAATATGCCACATCTTTAAAGATGTAAGATTAGTAAGATGGTAAGATTAGTGATAATCTTACCATTATCACTAGGTTTTACCTTTAAGATACCATTTAATTTAACATGGACATACCCTATCATCATTTGAGCAATGATTCACTTCGTTGAATGATGTGCATTTAAATGGGAATCTATGGACAGAGGGCAACACTACTTGTATCGAAACCCTGTATCTCGGTCTATACCTATTAAACTGATGTTAATGAGCATTGCAGCAAACTAAAGCTAAAAATCTAAACTTTCCACTGATACCACATATATTTAGATGACTTAAATATACAAAATAGCAGGCACAATCACAGCCCAGTTTTTTTACTTGCCCTGTTTGTCTTCAGAGAGGAGTATTTTAACATTTTATTTCATTCTCATTTGATTCTTGCTGTAATTTTAATATTTAATACCTTTAATTTTTTTAATCATAATCAGAAATGCTTGCTTGTCCAAGCTCTCCCTGCCAGAATGGTGCCACCTGTTTTGAGAGGTTTAATTCACTGGACTATCTGTGTGCTTGTCCATTTGGTTATGAAGGCAAAGACTGTGAGATTGACATTGATTTCTGTGCACCAGAGCCCTGTCTAAACGGTGCTGCCTGTGTGGACTTAGTTGAGGACTATCAATGCCTATGTCAACCAGGCTGGGAAGGAACAAACTGTGAAACAGGTAGGTGTTAAAGCAATAACAGCACATTTTTTTGATGAGCGCCCCCAATTTTCAAAATTTGAGATTTTTGCACAGTTGTGTTGTTAATTGTCTAGTAAACTATACCCACGAGTAGTAATGCTCAAAAATGCATATTTGTTATAAAAGAAGTGATTTTGTAATTAGAAGTGGGATCCCTGATTGTAATTTAATGGTGGAGCTAGAAATGCCAAATTTATGTCCGTCCATGGTGAAATAGTTTCGAAAATTGTGCCGCTGCACGAAAATGACCTCTAACTTGACTTGCCTGAACCTACGGAACAAGAAATGGATGAGCGTAGACATGTACATGGCACAATTTCCCAGCTATTTCATATTGAAGGACGTTTCCAGCAGCCGTTGAATTATTATCGGAGATCTCTAATATTAATTATTCTAATTACAAACTTCCTTATTTTGCGACACATGTTGCGCTCTAGCATTCACAGGTATTGTTTACTAGCCAATTCCCAATGCAACTGTGCAAAAATCTCAAATATTCGGAAAATTGGGGCTGCTTTTCCAAAAAATGTGCTGTTATTGCTTTAAGTAATGGAAATAGCTAAATTATGCTTTTAATGCCGTAATAATCTCGGTCACTGTGATGTTGCGGCCAATGTGACATTTATGTTTACAGTTTCTCCCATGATGATTTGTCAATGCAACATGAACATTGTGACGAACTTTGATTTGTCATAGATTTGTATCAGTTTAATCGACATGTATAAGCAGTGATTAAATTCAAATAAAGAAGTAACTGTTTCACAGATTAATCTCAATATAATTGACAAGTAATTACTTAAAATGTCAAGATTTTACCATATCACAATGAAGAATAGAAGTAATTGAAGTCTCACCTGCCCAACACAACATTTTAAATCCCTATATAGCTTGTCAGGTAGCAAAACATTGAAGCCTTCTATTGACTTTAAACAGGGAATTTGATAGTTTAATTTGTGTGGCACTGAGTGAATCTATATGAGGGGTTCTGCTGAATGATTGTATTGTTTATTCAAATGCTGAATAGCATTTTGGCCGAAAAATTTGTTTCCCTTTTTCAAACTTACAGCAGGGTGATGTTCTAACATTCCATCACACATCCTGCTTTATTTGTTGGTAACATGACCACTCCCATTGACCAAATTATTATGTTGAAAAACTTAGCATGCTAACCCCCTTTAATTAGCAACAGTTAAGGGCAGTGTCAA